>JBBPMG010000247.1:0-32984 GCA_038090195.1 Boletellus deceptivus
AAAAGAGGATATTAGCTCTAGCAGAGATAGAAATGGACTTCATAATGAAGTAGGGTTAACTGGATGGTATATCTACTCTTTATAGAGCTCAGTGTTATGTAAGTTACATAATGAAACAGAGATTAAGCACAGCATCCATCAAAACATTATGTTATTCACCAAAAGATGACTGATAACATCATGCTCAAATAAGTGTCCCAATGACATATCATTTTGAAATTGTTATATCTCAGTGTCATAATCACCAAATGACATGATTAAAGGCTCATCACCAAGGCAGGAGTTAGGGCTATTGATGACCCTGCAAGGGTCAGAGCTGATACATTTTGGTTCTCTTGCAAATATCAAATCTTTCCAAAATGGCCCAACATTGGGACACTTATTTGAGCCACTGTATCTAATATTTGAAAGGTGCAAAACTGTTGTAATGGTGTCACTGTTTTGCAAGAGGTGTATCTCCACAGCTACTGGATGAAATCACCTGACCCCAGGGAGTGATTGGTAGCCAAGAGTGACTACTTTATTTCATCTCACTACAGCTAAGCAACATTCTCATAGATGATTGCAATGCACTTCATACACTGTGTTAAGATCAAACATTGCAACAGTTTTGGAGGTCACTGTATCTTGTCAAGTCAGACAATGATAGCATCTGCTCCATGTTTGTGCCCTTACACAAAGTTGTGCCAGGAAGAAAATACACCAAGTCACCTCCATAGCATACAGTACTTATGGTTCTCCCAGACTGATTAATCCATGAGTCAAGGTAAAAATAACTTGTTTTGATAATGTGGCCTGGTTCAGCATGCATTATGTTGAAAATCTATGCTGCAGAGTACATCCAGATGTAGACTTTACACAAAAACATTTTGTGATTGAGCTACTTGTCTACATGAGGAGAACATGTGTCTGGGCTATGAGTACTGGTCTGAGGGCTCTGGATGTGAGGCTGTAGGGTATAGTGGTAAAGGGGAATGCCATGAGGCAGTTCCTAACAAGATCCATGGAGATTAGCAGGAGTACCCTTTATGACATGCCATCCCCACTTACTAATAATTCCTATTGGAGCAGGCACTGCCTGAGGCACCCAGTAGACACCTAGTCTATAAATGTGAGCTTCTGAAACCCATGTAATGACACAACACCCCTGGATCAGAGGCATTTATACAGTGTGGTTCAAAGTTGAGGTTGAGGTTCTCTGACACATCCAAAATTATTCACAAGACAATGATGCACAAGGATCACTCCCTCTTCATATTTATATAGTATATCATTCCTTTCATGAGCTTCATGGAAAAAGAACTTGGTCAGAATTCTGCAACCACTGACTACAAGCACAACACATGTC
The DNA here is from genome assembly GCA_038090195.1 of Boletellus deceptivus. Taxonomy (NCBI): domain Eukaryota; kingdom Fungi; phylum Basidiomycota; class Agaricomycetes; order Boletales; family Boletaceae; genus Boletellus; species Boletellus deceptivus. The sequence goes on from JBBPMG010000247.1 coordinate 1,349, forward strand.
ATGACAATGTCGCCACCATTCACCACCCTGCAGTCGAGGTGTCAATGACATCACACCACACATGGTAAGAACTTCGCACTCGCGACAACTTCATCATATATACGAGTGAAAAAAGAACAAGTAAAAACAGGACAGCCTGCAAAATAAATAAGATGCAGACGAACGTAGCCACGACGCAATCGTATGTGTCTACGCCTCCATACTAAACGCGAAACATAGGAAATAGAGAAAGACAAGAAGAAAAAAAAAAGATGCACATCGCCTCGACAGGACCCGAGCAATAACAATATGAGTGCTGAAAGTTGAAAAGAGGAAAAAAGAGAACAAGGAAAAGAGGATAAAAAGGTAAATCAAGACGCGTCAGACCCCAATCCGTCGTCAAATTACTGCGGTGGAAAGTGTACCGAACTGAACATGGGGAATGCGTTATATTGTCCCGTCAACGAACTCAGTGGACGCGTCGGTTGGGGCTGCGCATATGTGCCCGCGCCTGCGCTCGTCGTGATTGTCGGACGAGCCGGAGAGGAGTGGTTGTTGGCACCCACACTCACGCTCGACGCACCGTGCCCGAACCCGTGCGTAGGAAAAGCTCCTGCCGAATTCTGACAAGGAATACGTAAGGGCCATCATTCCAATAATAACAGAAGAATGGAAGCGTCGACGTACCGAAATGATCGGAGACCGGCCAGACACCCGACTTGATAACGAAGAAGAGGACGAAGAGCGGCTCGGTACATCCCCGAGAGATAAGTAATTTGGCGTATCGGCGTAGAATGAACCTGACCCCGTTCCAACCGGACTTGGTCGATTCGCGACACTCGCCGTCAATCCATCCCGGACGGTGGTCATTTTCATGTAATCCGGTACACGGAAGGATCCGGGGCCCCGGCTCACACCCGCGCTCGTAGACGAGGGATCTTGCGTTTTGAGGGGACTACAACACGTGTTGCGTTCCCCCGTAAAGGTACGTGTCGTTCCCCGCGTGCCGGGGCTAGACACAGCATGGCTGCGACATCGCTGGCCACACTCGCTTCCCTGACAGCATCCACAGCAAGGCGTCGGGCAGGAACTTGCACCGCCTGGGCAGTTGCACCGGCCATGACAGTGCGAATCCGCGGAAGATGAGTGCTGAGACCCGCGGGAATGTGGTTGGGGACTTTGATTGGAACTTGAATTGATGTTGGCATTCGGAATCGGACTGGAGAGTGTAGTCATCGAGTTCATCGATAGTTCATATGGGTTATAGCTGGCTGGCATCCCCATTGCACTCGTGGAGGGCAGTGCAGACTCTGCGGAGACCTGTCGCAGCCACTCTTCGAATTCCCGCGTCTGAGAGTCTGAGGTGAAGTCGACGATTGGTGGCGCGGAACTTGGTGGCAGAGAAAGGATGGTACAATCGAGGCAATACGAGCACGACGCGGGGTTATTACATGCTGCGTATGCGCCACCCGGTGGGATCGGCGCACTGCTGTGCTGACTGCACCCGGGGCACCGACAGGAGTCGCCACAGGCGCACGCAGACGGAAAGACACCCGGCGCGCCTTGCCAGGAATCAAACCCAGCTTGTGTGCCTGGCAGCACATTCCGCTGCACCGGGGGCTGATGACGCACTGGTGACGCATGTGTGTCACCCGCTTGCAAGACGGGTTTGGTCTCGGGGTGATCCGGCGAATGGACGTGCCCGTAGGCTCGACTGTATGGACTAAAGTACATGTTTTCGTGCGTGTGGTGGCGGCTATTGTGGCTGTGTGGTATGCTGGAAGAGGGGTCATGGAGCGGCCCATCATTGCGAGAGGGGCGGGGGAGGACGGGACGAAGTTCTGCGATGCGGGCGAGGACGTGGGAAGAAAGCGGCGGAGGATCTTCGCTGACACCATGTGACAGCTCGGCATGGTGGTGGGGATGCTTCTCCGCTTTGACATCTTGGTGATGAACAGAGGAGCGGCGCCGGCCAGGGGGCTTGCGCGCCGTGCAGCACTCGCACTGGTCACCTTTGTTACATCTACAGCCACTAGGAGACGTTTCACCTTGTGAAAAGTCAATACCGTAGATGGGGGTGGTCAAAGGATGGCGTGTCGAGCCTACCGCTATGGTCAGATTCAGCTGATCCGTCCGACACTGCGGGCAACGTAGCAATCGCTTCCAGGTCTTCCGGGAGACCGTGTGGAAACGCAGCGACAGCCGGCAGCTTGGTTGCCCCTGTAGGACCGCAAGGGACATTAAAGAGAAGACAAGGGTGAGGCAGGCGGGCGCTCCCAGGGACGCGTGCATGCGTACCTTTTTTAGAGTGGGACGGATCTAAGAGGAGGGTGGAGGACGTTTCATGGACGCCACAAAGACATTTCACATGCACTTGTTTTGTTTTACGAAGTTCTCTGCAGTGCTCACACTGCGTGACCGGACGACCCTTTTTCTTAATTTCGAACAAGGGACGATCGGTGTGTTTACAGGCCGAGGACCGATGGCCCTTTATGCACGTTTCACTGCGGCAGGAGACCGTTTGGATGAGATGTGGGGCAGGGGAGATAGAAGGGACCTACCACGCGTATTTCTTATCGCTGACGACAACCTGTGAGGGGGGGGCGGGGGTGGGCGTCGTGGACGGGGACGGGGGTGGAGGACGCACCATTGTGAGAGAGAGGCAGTGATGGCAGGGATATGGGGCACGCCCGGACGGAATGAGCGAGCACCGCCCGCGACGTCGAACGTACGAACTAGGAGCTGCTACAGACCATCGAGACGGTGACCGAAGGGTATTTAAACACCATGCACGAGCGGGCGAAAAAGAAGAATAAACAGCGACGGTGTTGACGATCGTTTGCAAGACGGAGCGGTCTCGCTTTAATCGCACTGGATTTGTGGGTTCTCGGCCACCGAAACCACACAGACACAAATATGTGACACTGTGACTGTGACTGTGACACCGGTGTGGCGGGGTGTGGTGTGTGCGTGATTTCTGCCAAAGGGCCGCCTGGGAGCGAGACACACGCTGGGTGGTTTGTCGCCCCCCCCCCTTCGGATTCTGCGCCAGATGAGCCTTCCAGAATCCGGCCCTTCCTTTCCTCGTCGCCCTGGCCCCGAGGATGGCCTCGACTCGCGAAAGGAGAATCGGCCGTCTGGTTGGGTCACGTCACCCGTCGCTTTCTGCGCCGAAGATCTGTCCGAATCCGCTGACCTGCCTCGCCTCGCCTCGCGACCCCCTCCCCCTTCCGACGCATCGTTGCAGCCTGTCGTGTGTGACAACACGTCAAGGCCATACCGCCACTGGCCCACGTTGGTCTACCATAACTCAGCGCGGCCCGATGGTCTATATGTACATACACACGAGGCCAGCCCTCGCGCTTGCACGCCAGAACCAGCCCCAACAAGCTCGCTCTGAAATGTCCGCCGCGCGCACATCATCACTTGATCTAAAATTGTAAATTTTCCTATCCCCACTCTTCTCTCCAGAATAGCAACATCCGCGAATGGAAAACTCCCATAAACACGTTTGCCCGACCCACCCCCTTCTCGCTCTCTCGTTTGGGTGGCGCTAGCAAGTGGTGATTACATCTATGAACTGGCGTCACGGCGCACCATCCGCTTCCGCCGCTCGCTGCTGCCTCCTCGCTTTCTTGGCCGCATTCGCCGCGGCAGCCTTTGCCTTTTTCGCCTCTGCACGGGCCACCTTGTCTTCCTCCTCCTTCCGCTTGGCTTCCTCCTGTGCCTTTCGCTTCTCCTCCTCTGCCTTGGCCTTGGCCTCTGCTGCGGAGAGCCCCCCCTTGTTCCTCTTTTTCGCTTCCCTGTCCTCTTTTTCCTTCTGTTTGATCCTCTTGATGCGGGGATCCAAACTCAGCGTGAGATCGACTAGGCTGCGCAACCGGGCTGTATCTTCCTTCTTTCGCCGTGCGCGCTCGGTCTTGTTTTTCTTTTCCGTGTACCGCTTGTCATCACGGCTGTATGGCAACCCCGTTCGTCAGTGCTCATGCCAAAGCGGCGGGAGAGGGGAAATAAAGCAAAGGGAAAAGAAAAGGAAGCCGAGACTGACCTATCACTTCCCTCGTTCACTTCCTTGTCCAGATATTCAAACGACCGCCAACTGTCAAAGTTGTACCAAAAGTCGTAAAACTCCTCCACCGTCGCCTTGGGGTCGTCGTACCCGCCCAACAACGGTACCGGCGTCTTCTTGCTGAACCGTGCCTCCATCTCATACACGGGCGCCCACGCCTTGAAAAAGTAGTCGACGTCGTCAGCCCTGTTGCCCTTGAAGTCGGCCGCAGTGGGCACCTCCTCTTCGACCGCGAGGTAGTATGGATCGACCGAGTCAAACTGTCGGCGCCGCTCGGGGTGTGTGAGCACCTCATGCGCCTTTTGGATGCATTTGAAGAACGCGTCATCGTTGGTCGTGTGTGATTGACCCGCCTTTTTGTCGGGATGGTGCTTGAGCACCTTTTTGCGGTCTTGCGGGTCCCCCAAGGAAAATCGATTTCACAGACGCAGACGGGAACGCGTGCGCAGCCGAGAGGAGAGATGCGTGGGGAAGTGGCATGGCACGATCGGGTTAAAACGTTGGGCGGCGGGGCAGAGGGGGGTGTGCAAAAAAGAAAAGTCACGTACGGGCAATTTTGATCTGATCCGGCGTGGCTTTGTAGCGCAGATGAGAGAGCCCAAGAACCTGGTAGTGGTCTTGTTTCTATGGAATGCATGTGCACTGTCAGCACCGATCTGAAATCGGGGGTTTTTGAAGAAGGAAAAGTACAAGAGCCCACACGGCGTTCCCAACGGGACACGGCGGACGTGTGGCAGGGTGTGTAGGGGCAGGGACAGGGACAGGGGCGGGAACGAGGAAATAAGGCGAACCCACCAGGGCGCCAAAATCCCGATGAGTAAGAAAATGAAACAGAAAAATGAAGAGGGAGGGAAGGAAAAGACAGACCTTCCACTCCTTCGGATCGAGCAACAGCAACGCGGGCGACTCTGGCTCATCCCCGACGCCAAGATCGTCTTCGCCGTTTAGCCCGTCCGCACGCAGTGCCTCGATTCGCAGGCGGTCTTGCTCGGCCAGCTTATCGTATGCATCAAACGTGAGATTGTACAGCGCGCGACGCACGTGTGCAAGATAGGCGGATCCAGCGGGAATGAGCTTACGCCGGACGACGGCTGTTTTTCAAACGGCGGGGATGGTCGTGAGCGACGGGGTTGGCGTGGCGCGGCCCTGTTGTCCCAAGGAGATGCAAAAGGCTACGACTTACGGGCGAGAGTCGGGGGTGACGCGGGTGCGTCTGGTGCAACCCAGTTTCGAGGGAGCGGGGGCAGGACGGTGACGCTGGCCATTGCTGACCTCGAACGAGGCCTCTCTCAGCAACTGCACGCAGGCAGGGAAAAATGCTATCAGCAAGTCACGTGTCCCAATCAGTGGTCCACGGAGATCACGCTCGTGTTCATACCCACCGCAGAGAAGTCTGACCGTCGTAAAGCGCGTCCGAGTCCTCCGCGGTGCCCGAAACACCGACGACAGAGACACCAGCCTTCCTGAGGGCACTAGGATATACACAATCAACCTTCATTTCGTCTGCTTCTTCCCCCGCTGTCTCTCCCCAAACCCCCTCACCGACCGGTCCGAGCCGCGCACCCTCTCCTTGTCTGGATCCATCTCCGGCTCAGACGCAAGCACAGCCGGCCCAAGTGGATCGCGCACGATCACCACCCCACCCAAACTTGAGCTCGTTCTTGACACCGATCCTGGACTCGCGCTCGCACCTCCCGACTTCTCCTTCTCCCTCTCGCCAAATATCCGGCTCCTCGCTTCCTGATATTGCGCCTCACGCTCCGCCAACGTACCTCTCGGCAACGGAGACGTCGCTCCCGAAAGCGATCCCGAGCGCGAGGTTGGCCCGGAAGCGGGCGAGGGAGGCGAAGACGCCGATAATGCTCCCGCTGCTCCGTGACCCTGACTGGTGCCCGCGTTTGAAGCGGGTCGTTTCAGGATGCGTAGCGTCGGCTGAAGCGCGGCTGCAGGCGGTGGAGCGGGGACCCACTGGCTCGTGCTCGCGGGGGCAACGACCAGTTCGGGCATCGGTGCTCTCCTGTTACTGTGTAATGGTCAGAGACGCAAGCAAGATAAGAGTTTATGTTTGTATTTTCGTGTTCGTGATCGTACGGAAGGACGGACGCGTATGTATGGGCATGCGCCAGGGAAAGTGAAGGAGAGGCGCGATGAGGACGACCCACGCAGAACTGAACGATTAGCACATACAAGAGAAAATGATGCAATGAGACTGGGCTCACGCTTCTTCCCAGATTTTGCTGCTTTCTTCCTCTCCATCTTCTCGCCCTCGTGTCTTCACAGAGGGCGGGCCCGCCGAGACCGGGACTGGGACCTTGTCATCTCTCATTTGCTCCGCCTCTACTTCTCCCTCGTCATCGTCGTCATCGTCCCAGTCGCCACGCACGGCCTTGGCCTTGCCCGCCTGCGTCACGTTCTGCTTCCCCAGCGTCGATCCAGATTGTCCGCTCTCCTAGACCCGAAAAGGCGCCCACCAGTCGGCGAAAAAGAAAAAAAATCGTTGAAGTAACCGATACCCCACATAAAGCGACACGACACGATACAGTATGATATGATATGATATGGCGGGCGTGTAGACGTAAGCAAACTGGGCGCCTCCATCACCCAAGAGAAAGTCAAACTTACTGGCACGTCTTGCTCCCATCCGCCGCTCTCGCTCGCCTTTGTCATTCCAGGGCCACCCGTATTCCAGAAACACTTTCCACAGGCTCTCGCTCTTTAGTCAGGATAGGAAAGTTCGATGGGACACCAACGAGAGAAATGTTCAGGATGTAGACAGAGATGCACTCGGAGGGAGGTTCGCTGAGTTTGAAGCGTTATATGTGTAGCTGGCGCTGGCGGCAGAATACGGTACCTTTGTCCTTTGGTTGGCTCAGGGTTGCCAAGTAGGCGTCTTCAAACAAGGAATGGAAAGGAGGAATGAATCAGTTCAGATGCCTTGATGGGCCAGGTAATTGCACAAAGCCAACATTAGCGCGACGAGATCAATCGGAGTGTGAAATGTTGAGCTCTGCCGAGCAATCGGCATTATGTAATGGTTCAGGTGGCGCTGTCCACATGTACTTTGCTGAGTTGGTTTCCTCACATGCAGCAGCACACGTGAAAATACAGAATACACGCATAAAAACGAAGACCATACATGTCCCTTTTCTTTTCACGCTATTCCAGTCAACCGGGCGACTTCGTACAAGTACGTCCCAAGCACCTTGGTCTAAACAAAGAACAAGAAAATGTCATCAGGATGGAACCCACGGGTCACCATGTTTGCGAAGCGCCAACGTACCCCCTCGATAAAGTTGGAAACGTCCAATTTCTCGTTGATCGAACTACAAAGCACATTGAGCGTCACGACTGCAACAAAGAGGACAGAGTGAGAGCCCACGTACTGCGCCCCGTCGTTCGCCCGGCCCATGGGTAGCAACAATACGTTCACGCCCAACTTCTCCGCAAACGTGAGCGTCACCGGGATCGATCCGCCTTCGCGAGTGTAGTCCGGCGTCTTGTTCCAAATGATCTAAGGTCCGTCATTCGTCACCTTGGAGAGGCCTCGAGATGCTCCTCTTTCTAGCTGACGCACCTTGATCGCCTGTCGGGCCGCTTCGTAGTTCCAGTGGTTCACATCCGCCACCCAGGGTTTCCCTCCATGGAGATACTCGACGTGTAGTTTGTTCTTGCTGTTGAACTTAGCAAACTCGGATTCAATGTACGCCGTCACGAGCGGGATCACAGTTTCGGGCGTCTGCGGGGGGACGAGTCTGTTTTTCGTTTGAAAAATCCAGAGTTGAGTTCATACAACCGATTGATCACATGTCACGCACCGGAGACTAAACCTGCCTGTCACACTGGCAGGAATGACGGTTTTGCTACCCGGCTCTGAAAATGCGCCTTGAATGCCGTGAAGTGAGAGCGATGGGTAGCGCATCCGGCCCATGATCACAGTTTCCTTTTGATCCGACAGCGCGATCTGAGGTGTCCGTGAGCATGTCTGGAAAGAACACGAGCGGGAGAATCGTGCGTACCTGTCCGCCAACCGCCTCTACGACGTCGGCGATCGAATAATCCATCTTGGTATACAGCTTGCTGAACAAACACGCCCATCAGGAGACCCGAGATAATGCAGGGAGGGAAACGACATTTACATTTCATCTTCATCTGGTGGCGGAACCATCGCTTCAATACCAGGAACGAGAATACGGCCGTCGTGGTCGACGAGCTTGCTCAAGAGCTTGATCAGGTCCGTCATCGGCTCGTGGACCATACGTCCAAATATCCCAGAGTGCAAGTCTTGACCAGGCCCGGATACGTTGATCGCGAAGTAGGCGATCCCGCGAAGACCGTACGTCAACACAGGTGTCCGAGTGTTAAGCCAATAATTGTCCGACTAGGGGAGAACCAGTCTGGATGAAAAAAGGGTGCTCAATGGCGAGGGGGAAGCAACATACAATGCAAACACAGTCGACACCCTTAAACCATTCGCCTTCGGTCACCTCCTGCTCGATAAGTTCGTCAAGGCCCTCGCTGCCGCTCTCCTCCATCCCTTCGAAGCAGAACCGGAGGTTGACGGGAAGAGGGAGGTGCTGAGCATGATGTGCTTCGAGCACGTTCAGCCAGCCCAAAACGGGGCCCTTGTCATCCGTCGACCCACGACCATACAGCTTCCCGTCCCTTTCAACGAGCGTAAACGGATCTGTCGCCCATCCGTCCGATTGCAGTGCCTAGATTCACAACAAAAGAATCCATCAGTGCGTCATCTCTCACAGGAAAGGCGGGTGAGAAAGGGGCGCGGCACAAAGAAAAAGCAAAAACTGGAGCGCGAAGCAGACGCACGGGTTGTACGTCGTAGTGCCCATAGATCAGCACCGTCTTCTTCCCCGGGTCCTCCCCCAGCTTTCCGAGGATGGCAGGCGGGAGGCGCAGGCGCTCGCCCTGCAGCGTCTGCTCGCCAAGGTCCTTGCGCACCGTTGTCACCCCGAGCGCGTTGAGCTGCTTTTCGAGCCAGTGGCCCATCGCGATCGTCTCGTTTCGATAGGCTGCATCCGAGCTAATGCTGTCCGTGGTGAGCGTGCACGGCAGCAGAAATGTGGTCACGGATCACGATCGATCGCGATGTGGTACGAGAGCACACCTCTTGATCTGGATGGCCTCGGAGAGGCGCCGGACGAAGCTCGCTTTGTGGGTATCGATGTAGTTGACGAAATCTGGAAGAACAGTCATGCTGGTGGTAGTGTATCAAAATGCCGTATCGTAGATTGGCGCACAGCTCAAGCCGCGTCACGGGGGTTTATACTGGAGAACATCTTGGACTACGCTTGGGGGGAGTGTATTGGTTAGTACGGTAAACGCGCTCATAATGTATATGAGTTATCCTTACATTTAATTAGGTTTATACATTATCACTGCGCGTATGGGCCCAGTACGCGCATTACCCAATCTCATCGTTACTGCATAAATTTACAGTCGTGCACCGCAGACATGCTCATTCTCGGCCATGCCATGTGCAAATGTGTCCAGCACTCTCGGCTTGAGCTCCTGTGCCACCTCGATAGGGACGTCGACCGACGCGGGGACGCCGCACCCCTTTGGCCCTGAGATTCGACCTAAGACATCTCAAGATCTGCCGCCCACGTAGAACCATGCGCGATCCGGAAATCCAAAATCCGCACTACAAAAGTTGGTTTTGGATGTATGCCAGCCAAGGGGCAAGAAGTCAACGAATGTGGCTCAAGAGCCACAAAACCCCCCAAGAGACCTCTTGCTGGCATTTGCCGGCTTGTTACCAACTCATCACATGTAAGCATGATCAGGCTGCCTACACTCTGAAATTCCTGCCACTGTCTGTCAGAACAGGGTTGCAGAAACCTAATAAGCTGTTCATTACTACTCATCTAGAAAACTATTTGAAATAAAATGAACAATCTGCATCTGATTTGCCTCTATGTCCTTGATGACAGAGGGAGCATTGACATCATAGAACTGAAAACAACAGATGAGTTGAATGCCCTTCCTCATCATCTCTTCCTCCTCTCTCCTCCTCTTCCTCCTCCTTTCTCCTTCTCTCAGCATCCTCTCCATCTTCCTATTCTTCCTCCCAGTGTCCTCCTAGCATCCCTCCTTCTCTTGTCATCTCCCCATCCTCCCCTAGCATCCTCAGAACTCTCTAGTTCTGTCCTAGTCTAGGCTACACTGTATTATTCTGAATGGATAATAACTATGCTCAAGTGTCAGTTTGCTGATGCTAATGTCTGTGTACATATGTATGTGCATATCACTAGATTCACAACAATGACCTGTTAATCTGAGTATCAGGTTCAAATTGGTCCTGGACCAGTTCTCCAGTATAGAATACAGCCTGAACCTAACCTGATCCTGAGCCTTGTTTGGATCACTGGAACTGCACCTGGGTGCCAGGACAATATAGTAAAAGTACACTTGATAGTGGCTACAAGGAATGAGGATGTTTGTGAACTCTTGCATAACATACTGTATGTGTATGTGCCCATCTTTGTTTGTATGATTGAACACTGGCCAGACTTGTTCTTTCCGGAGTACACACAGCTCACGTTGACATTGCGTCAGCGTACGCACGACCGCCTGGATACATTTACAGAACACATCTCTACGTATACAGGCCTGACAACGAGTAACATCTACGTTTCCGACAGATCAGAGTGGAAGAGCACAATAGCGAGTATAAAAAAAAAAAGAAAAGTCTGGCGCACGACAATCCGGGAGCGATCCAAGTGAAGCAAAACGAGAGCGTGCAAACAGCACGCACGACGCAATCCTTTTTCTTCATGGAGACACATCCATCTTCTCGCCAGCGACACCGCCGTTCCTCGCCGGCGACACATCTTCGTCAAGCGCAATGTCCCCAACTAGATCCGGTGGAAGCTGCGATAAAAACTCTCTGTTGGCCACTCGGACATCGTCCTAGGACACAGGGAGGAAGAAGTTATGGTCAAACGGACCAAACGACACAAAACTACTGGCAGCAAGAAAGGTCCTACCTTGATATCGTCCATCCAAGGCAGCGGCTGCGCCGGGTTTTCACTTTCCATCGCTCGTGAATAAAACAGCAAGTACGGTCCAGCACCGAGATGAAGCCCAGTCTGATCGTTCAGTACGGTCTCCTCGGGGACCTATGTATAGCAAAAACGGATGGGGGTATCCAGGTGAGCCATTTGCGTCGACGAAAGATTGTGGACCAACCTTTTCAATCAACGAATCTGCAATCTTCCACCAACAAGACTTGTCGTGCACATACGAATACAGGTGCTTCCTCCCATACAGACCATCGTGTGCGAAAACCACCCGAAGATCATACTAAGGTGCACCAGACACAGGTTGAGTGCATTAATGTAGGAAGGAATAGGTTCTCGAACATACCCTGAAGCGTTGCAGCTCTTCACAATCAAGCAATGTCTCGGCTTGAGCGCGCAGGGTGTCTATCTTCTCGTCGGCAACTATGGAGGACGTCGTCAACACGACTGATGCGCCCGGGGAAGGAAAAACACGAACGCTTGAGCTCGTTTTCGATCGAAGTCAAGATACTCTTCAGCTTGCCCGTCATTGCCTGAATCAACGCGCCACGCTCCGCATCCCCCTGGGCATCCGCCACATTTTCAAAATAAAATATTGTGGACCGGAGGTCCTTCACCGTATCCTTGCCCTAATTACCGCCGCGCCAAAATTTAGAACACCCGATCCGTTCGCAGAGTCGTCATAAACTTACATCGAAATGGGTCAATGACTTTTTGTGTAACACGAGCCGTTGGACCTCTTCCAGCATCTCCCGTTTCTGCCCGCGTTTCGCCTGTGCGAGCTCCGCATTCTCTCGCAGAAACTGGTCTAGGTAGATCGACTTTGGGTACGTGAACGGTTTCCTGTCCGATCCACCCCCAGCGCCGGCAGTCGTACTCGGAGTCGACAACGCGCGAGCGAGCTCGAACGCGACGACTTCGGAGGGCTCGAATATGACGCTCTGCTTGCCCGGCTCAGACTGGGGTTTCGACAGCAGCGCAGATAGCAGGCCGATAAGGTCGTTTGACTCGCCGCCGTTGACCTCGATTGGCACGATGGACGTTTCTTGAAGGAGTTCGCCCGGTTCACTGATGCCGCTGCCATACTGGAAGTGGAGTAGCCGCGGTCTAACGCGTGATAAAGTAAAAATGCGTTCGGGGGAGAGAGAGAAAGTAACGAGTTACTTGGGCGGCGGTTGTCCGTCACGTGCAAACTGGTCGACGAACGATCTCTCAAGAGTAGCTGACAACTTAGCGAAAAACTCTGACAAAAAAAAAAAACAAAGCATCCCTGTCAGCGACCGGCGGCCGAAAATATGATACGCGACACACACTTCGCGATAGCTCCCCAGGCGGTTGAGAAGGCCTGTCCCAAGGCTCGATATTGAATGCAGGCAGTCGTTTGTCCACATTGAGATCACACAGCCGGGCAAGGTCCATGTGGGTGAATATCTCGCTGAGCGCCCACAGCGTAAAGTCTGAGTGTTCGTTCGTCACGATTCGTCGCACATGGATCTGTGCACGTACCTGGGCCGCTCATGGGTGGAGTAGCTTCGTCCTCGGTCGTTGGGATAGGTGGTCGCCAACACGCCATGCGCACTCGTACTTGAGGTACGTAAAACAACCCCTGAAGGATGCTCGTAGCATACACCATCATGTGCATCGACGGACGCAACACGACAGGACTGACACACGCGTTTCAGCAACAAGATCAATGATGATGCTATGCAAGCGACACTGACCAACCGTCCCTCCGCAGCTGCTGCTCGACCGGGAATGGCTCGAGCGCGTCCGAGTCCCCCATCGTCTCCAGGCTCGCTTCGATGGCGCGATTCAGGTTTTGCAGATAGCTTGCATCGTTGTTCTCGTTTTGCTAAACAACACCGCGGCTATGTGAGCGAGATGCCAGGACCTCCAGACAGGGAACAAGACGGAAACACGGCTCACATGCGACGGGACCATCGCCCAGTTCGGATCTGGCGGACGCTCGCTCGGGCCAAACACGGGCCCGTCTAGCTGCTGCGCCGGCGCTTGATATCCCGTCCGTGTCGCATATGACGGCGCATACATCTGCGACACCGTAGAGGAATGCAGCGTAGTCATCGATTCCTGCATCGCCCTCTGCAAATCCGGGTCGTCGTCCAGCGTCAGGTCGATTACGGGGGTGTTTGGGCGCCCCCCAAGCGCAGGGGGTACGTCCGACATCCCCGGTCGTGCCTGAGACGACCCCGACCCGACCGACCAGCTCGACGCGCTCGGCCCCGTCAGACCCACCGCCGGCCAGCCCTGACTCTGGATCTGGATCGGATGATGCCCCGCCCCCGCTGGCTGCTGCTGCTGTGACGTCTGTGAATGCGGCCCCGACGCCACCCCCATGTCCTCCCCACGCTCGCCCTCGAGAAGCGCGCCGGCGGCCTTGTCCACGTTCCCGTCATACTTTTTGAGCACCCGCCGGACGACCTCGGGGTCGAACCCGTCGCCCATGAGCGCGGTCAGCATCTCGACTGCCTCCGCCTCCTTTTCCTCGTCGGGTCGCATGTGCATCTTGACGGCTCGACCTCGACCTCGTTCTCGCTCCCCGTTTTGGTTTTGGTTTCGATCGGGGTCTGCCCTGCGTTGGCTTTGGCTTTGGCCTCGGCTTCGGTTTCGGCGCTGGCTCTGCTGTTCAGCATTGCCATCATCAGCGGGCGCCGAAAATAAATGATGGTCATGGGAGTGGTGACGCATGACGAGGGGAGAAGGAAAAGGGAAGGGCGTCCGAAAGAGGCGTCAGCGAAAAAAAGCGTCCGTGAAAACACGTCTGAGCGACGACAACAATACGTTTTGCGTCGCACCCCTCTGCCACTCACCGGGACCAGCACGTCTGAATAAGAATAACGGTCTCCGCGATCGACCACGTCGTTGGCTCGGTCCACGATGACAATGTCGTTCCCTAGATCGTTTCCGTCGTCGCGTGCGTGGCCGTCGGTGTTGCGAGCGCTGCTGTGGTCGCCGCCGTCCCTGTCGTGCACGCTCCCAGCACGGATGCGACTTCTCGATTGTCGTCCCTGGCGGCCCAGCAGCGACGTCGTCGAGGACGAGTGGGGAGGAGCGTGTGTCGAGTGACTCCCGACGCCAGGAGAGAGGAGACGCGACTGCGCCACAGACGACAACAGACCGCGTACGCCACCTTTCATGTCGGCAAGCGACGACAGGCGAGGCCAAGACTCTTTCGTCGCGATATGAAAGAAGCGCCATCAGCTGGACGATGATGGGCTTGAATTAGCACTGGACTATCTTAGAGACATTTCGACAGCTACAGGTTATGGCACCACGTCTACGTGACCAATCATATCTGAAGTCCGGAGAATGCATAACAACCAAGGACAGTCCCATATCCTTGATAAGAGAGAGACACGAGAAACACACAGCAACGAGACACAGCGATACACAACACAACATGGAAAGCAAAATGCACAGACAAGTACACCGCCGACACAACTGGTGCTACGACGTGGGCGGGGCCGAGTGATCTGTCCACCAGTCGGCGTCAGCGTACAAAGCCCAGCATCGACGACGCATTCACGCACCATAAATGCCCCCATACGACGGCTCATTCAAATACAACCCCTCCTGACCCTGTGCTGTTCCACTCGGTGTCTGCCCATACGCCATCCCCATCTGTGGAAACGTCGTGTAATCGTTCCAAAATTGAGGATACCGCCCTCCGCTCGTTGTGTCGTATCCACCCCCTCCGCCTGCAGTGGAATGCCCATTCAGCCGGGGCTGACCATGCTGCGACGACGTCAACGTGTGCGGTAGCCGTCGCTCGTCCATCAGACCCGTGCTGTACATCTGTGGCAAGACAGACGTGGACAGCGTTCCCGAAAACGGGACGTACGATCCTCCGTCCGTGGGAGATGGCCAAGGGTAATAGGAAGGAGAATGGGGCAACGGCGATGTTTCCGGAAAGTCACCCTGGAACTGTGTCGAACGCCATGGCTGAGAGTACGGCTGTGGCGGGGCGAACCCATTGGAAGAGGGCATGTGTATCTGTGAGCGCTCATATGCATCTTCCGAGTCTGCAGCGTGCTCTGCCACCCGCTTATACCGCTCTTGACCAATCTGGCGTGTAACCAACTGTCCGAAACTGGCGTGTTTGGATGCGCTCTTGTTTATCGGATCGCACCCACGCAATAGCTCGAGAGCACGAGCAGCCGAGGGCCAGACGGTTTCCATATCTTGCAAGGCGTCCGTACACTTGGTGAGCCCCATCCGCGCCTGCGGATCGTTTGAAAACACAGACACTTGAACGAGCACATCAGAATCGAAGTCGGGATTTTGCAGCGTCACACTCACAACTTGTAACGTGCATGATACCAGCGGTAAAGACGTAGAAACAGAGGAACACGGGTGCTCGTTGAAGGCAATATTTTTCGCGGTAAAAGGCCACTGGCCATACCCAATTCAGTATCGCGGAATCCTTCTACACATTGAAGTGCAGCGACCGACCTATGGATGCGATGTGGTTTGCCGCGCCAACACAAAGCTCATAGCTCTTCCTGCTTGCGGCACGGACGTCTCCGTCGTCTCCGTTCTCCGATCTGTTAACGCAAGGATTCAGATGAGCATGCCCGAATAGAATGTTCACAATGGTTGTGACGCACTTCTTGTTCAGCAAGTATATCTGCCGAATGCTGAAACATGCCGACTGAGTCCCCAAACCGACAATAAGGACGAGCCGCTCACAAAGGCCGATGCAACAGCAGTGTCGTGCACCAATATTGCATGTGCAGCGTCAATATATGCGGCGGCGGTATCTTCCTGCTGTCCGATGCAATCAAGTTGCCCATCGAATCGTACCGCATCTCGAATCGCAAATGTTCTGGAAGTTCGATATACCACTTGTCCAGCAATCCCTCGATGGGAACAGATTCGACATGCCGCGGGGTGGTGGTGCGAATCGAATAGAGTGAGTGGACGATCTTGGAGAGAATTGTGGCTGCACTTCATGTCTCAACATAAGCACACGATGGACCCACGTGTTGGACTCACATAGCGTTGCAGACGCAGTGAAACAGGACAAGATGTGGCCAGGAACAGGCGGTGGTATTTCAGCATCAGGGCGGTATCCATGTCCTTTGGTGTCGGGGGGCAACGAAGAATGCGGTGTCCATATCTCTTGCTCATCACGCTACCAACGTGTAAGACAGCAGTCAATCTTATTATCAAAAAGGTAGTACGCACCTCTTCCAGACCAGGGAGCTGCGTATCATGATCCCTCTCGAAGATAGCCAACGGTCGCCCAATGTAGGTACTCACATAACCATCCAGAGTGACACATCCCCACCAAATCCGCCTCCGTTCTTGCAGCTGGCGTGCACTGAACAATCTTCCCACACCCACACGAGCCCATCCGTCCGCGGCCCTGTGCATTCCCAGATCTTGCGCCATGCGCACGGCCATCCCCGTGTATGCCCATGCTTGTGCCATGGCACCAATGCCAATCTCCCGATAGCCGAGGAGTAGCAAGGCCTGCACAGTCGAAGGGAGGGATGAGGCGTACGTGCTATCCAGTAGGTTCTTGGCCAGGAGGAGAAAGTTGTCTCCTGCCGTCCACATCGGAGCAGACTCTGATGGATGTGGAGATGTCGGCGTAGAACAGCGGTGTGAAGGAGGGGGAGAGGATAATGGTGAGTAGCGAGCAGATATGGAAAACATGGAGAATAACAAAAGAGGGGAGACATGGCGTCGCTTTCCCTTGAATGACGGCGGAGAACCGCTGGTTCCGGCCCTGATCTGGTCAGGCGAGGGCAAAGGTGTGTCTGCAGGCGAATTCTGCGTGCTAGACAACGGTGAAACAGAGTATCCGGGACATTTGAGTGACCGTACCTCCGATACGCTTCCCAGAACGCGTCTTTATGGAGTACAGGAAATGCAGCATGGACGTAGGTAAAGTAGAGCTCCAGCAGGTGTTCCTGCATCGCCGGATCTGGCAGCATCGATGCTAGATCGCCGTCCAAAGCTGCAGACGTAAGTGGAAGGTGTCCGGCACGAGCATTCGCTGGTATCTCGTTCGAGGGATTGCTAGAGTATGTACCGAGAGCCGTGGAAGATGGCACTGGTGCGTGATTTGCTGAGGATGGAAGCGCGGGCCAAACCCGCGCCTTTGGAAAACGCCTGAGGGGACAACGGTATCAGCGGCGGATCAGCATCTTCGTGAGCGGTTGCTTACCAAATACCTCCCTCGTTTCTTGCCTCTGCATCTGCGCTGAAGCCCAAGAGGTACAGACCGCTCGCCTTGCCGTGATATCGAACTTGTTCGTCCTCGTTCAAGCTGAGCTGTCCGACAGCGTCGGCAACATCATCTTCGCTGTCAGAATCAGTGCTTGCACCCATGTAGCCAGACGCGTAACCACTGCCAGATGCGTAATCGGTATTTGTTCGGGGCGAATATCCTGTGCTCGGGCTTGCGTTACGTGTCACAGAAACTCCCCTGGAACCATGTCCGTCGTCACCATCAATGCGCCGTCGTTGCCGCCGAACGTGATCCCCATCAGAGAGATGTGAAAGCTGCACGGAGGGGTGCTGGCTCGGCGAGCGGCGTGGTGGACGGGGATCATTCAGGGAAATTGCATTGGAACTGGTGGTGGGTGAGGATGCAGAAGAGCGGCTCGGTCGCGAGTACGGCCGCGATTGAAGGGAGGAAGAAAGCAGGGCAGCGACACGGTCTTGCCACTCGTTTGAAGGGCTGGAAGGCAAAGAAGGAAAAGGGATGATTCGCCGAAGGCTAACAATACATCTTATCGAGAACGTACTGCGTTGAATGGAGGTCAACGCCGCTGGTTGAATTTTCTTGGGCGTGGACGTGGGGTCGTGTTTTGACACTGCCATTTTTGCGACCTTTGACCCCGTAGGGTGATGAGTCGACACGATTTAAAATTTCTCTCGCGAGCGTGTCCTACGCGTGAGAAGCGGGATGATGTCAAACGTATGAAAAAAAAAAAGTGACGAGACGACCATCGCCGTATACCTTTCTCAAGATCGTCAGGAGACCCTCCAAACTGTTTGCCTTTTCTGGTGTTTCCCGGTCGCGTTTCCCATGCGAATCGGCATTGGGTAATCCCTCGGCTCTCTCAGCCTCCACGGCTAAGAGAATGCCGAGGAGCGCCTCTGTTTGGTGGAGCCGGGCTTCGATCGCATCAATGTAGCCTTTTGGTGGACCACGCTTCCGGGAGGGACCCAGAAAGGTGCATACTGGGATTGGGATGTCAGTGCGGCAGGGAGGGGATGGATGGATGATAAAAAGGTGAAGAAATGGAGGGCGTTGGCGATGAGAACGCGTTGACGGGAGATTAGGGGGGACGAGGAGGCAATGAGAATTACGAGATATGATAACCCAAATGGAGGGAATGCGGATGCGCAAGGAGGAGTTGGAAAGATCGAGGCGACGGCAAGAGGGGCGTGTTTGACGTGTTTGGCGCGGAAGAGGCAGGCGTTGGTGGGACGAATGGTCGAGCGGGAGTAGGGCCGAATGGGAAATTGACAAGAATTAAGTCGGCATGATGGGGAAGGTCATATTCGAACCAAGGGCGATCCACGAAGTCGGTTCCGAGGGCATCGGTCAGCGGTGACGACAAGCCATGAGGGCAAGACGATCGACTCACGTGTGCCGAGCATGATGCAACTCTTGCAGGCGTCACTGTCCACGGCTCGCTCGCACTTGCACTTGGATTTTCTGCACTGATCGCACGCTGTGGGGGAGGTGTGAGGGGGGGAGACGGAGGGGAGGAGCACACGGCCTGCCTTTGCTGCTCCTGCGACGGACGATGCGCTCGGCCTGGGCGGCGTGTGACGCAGAGCCAGAGGAGGGAGGGAGGTCCGCGAGCTCGTCCGCGTCCTCATAGTCGTCCTGGAAGGGGATTGCGCCAAGGTCGAGGGGGATGCTGGGGGCGTGTGGGGGGTCGTGGTGGCGCTTGGTGGACCAAGCGTCGGGGGGGTGGTGTGGCATGCCGAAGCGGAACAGGGGACGGTCGTCGTGGGCGGTGTGGTGGAGCGGGGGCGTGTGGAGGGGGAAGGCGAGGGCGAAGGCGGGGGGGGAGTCGCTGTGGGGGGAGGAGGAGGGCTCAGACTTTACGGACGGGGTGGCAGATGGGGGGAAGAGGACGGAGGGGTGAGCGAGGGCATACGGATCAAAGGTCATCTGGCGGATGGAGTGGGAGCGGACGGTGGCGACATGGCCTGCTCAAGTATGTCTCGCTGCCCCTCTGCGTTTGGAGTCACTTTGCCTCGCTTACCTCACGCGGTCCGTAAAGAGCTGTCGTCGGCTCGCTCGAGGGCGTCGACACAGCAGGGCGAGCGATGGGCGTTTCCGTCTTCCCAGCTTGCGCTACTTCGCCCGTCCCGCGTTCTCACCAGGGCAGCCGCCTCTGTGTTTGACCGCTCGGGCCCAGTCCACTCTCGGCGTCTCGGCCCACGCGGATATGGAACAATGGCCCGCAGTGCCCCCTGTTTTGCCGCGGGGCTACCGGGTTACGCAAATCCCAGAACGCGATCTGCCTGCACGCGTGTGCCTCAGCCCGGCCCGGCCGCGCCCCGAGATCCCGCCCTGGATCTCCCCTGCGGTCCCGGGCACCCTTCGAGGGCCCGCCCGCCCGCCATCAAAGAACTTGCCTTTTCGGGCACCACGCCGCAGACCCCGTACAGCCGCCCCGACGCCCTGGGCCTGAACACCCGCCCCCTGATGTGGTCTTCTTCCCGCGCTCAAGGTTTCATACTCGCTTGTCCATGGCAACATGCCTTTCCTGCGCCGGCTCTGTCCGCTGCCCATCACGTCAATCCCGACCTTCGCCAGCCGCATCCCATCTCCCCCGTCTGCCGTGCGAGCAGAGTCGAGGCCACCCCTTTCACGTCCGCCAATCCGACGACGCACCGTCCCCGCACCCCGCATGTCCGCCCTCGGGGAGCACTCCGACAACCTCCACAAACGCACGCCCTCCGAGTCCTTCCGCCCCCGCGTCCGCAGTCGCAGCACCCCCGTGCTCGTCAGCACTTCCATTCGGTCCTTTTCGCGGGTCGCACTTGTGGTCATGCGCATGCGTCGGCAAGAGGTATTTGTAATTTGAAAACCATCCTCGTTCATCCTCTCCGGAGAAATCCGGTCGCACACCGCACAGACGAAACCCCCAGCGGTCGACTTGATCATGCCAACTGCCCAGAATGGCACGCCTCGTGACTTGTGACTTTGATCATTACGGCTCGGCGCCCTGACCTTGCCTCAACCTATGCCTCATGTCCGACTCTCGTGCGTCTTTCAGCGACTAGAAGCCCGTATGGAACCTTGGAACCTTGGAACCTTAACCCACCCTGCCGAGTTGCCACATGCTCCCTCACCCCATCAAACCAATACCACAGCGCTGCAACGCTCCCGCACCGTTCCATCGGTGTAGTGAATCCACTGCCCCAGCACCGCAAACTTCTATTCTGTTCACCATCACAAGCCGTTCTCGCGCATTCTCGATGGTGGGGTCGGTTGTGCCAGGCCCCTCCTGTTTGCAAAGCCCTCACTTTTCCTCCTTGGGTGCTCACCATGTCGGCTCCTAGGACGAGATCGATGGCAAGAGCATCAGTGCTGCCACGCACGAGAGGAGACCATCTTCATCGACTCTCCCGCCGCGTGTTCATCCCAGGTGCGTTCGTCGGACTCCTGAAGTCCTCGGCAGGTCCAGACGTGATGCGTCCATTCAATTGTCGTCGCGTGCTCGACCGCCGAACTGATCTTGATGCCGTGATTTGGCCCAAGGGTGCTCCTAGATACCAGGGTCAAAGCCACTTACCTCAGTCCCTTCCAACACATTGCTCAACATATGGTATACGCCATGCAGAAGACCCTGTCCAAGTCCGAGCTAACTACCCCGACCACGTGGTTGTCAGAACAAAGGCAAGCCACAGTGTACGGTCACAGCTCCCCCGACCTGGCCAAGTTCTCCTTTCTAATGCATCCGAGCACTATCCCGCGAGAACCGGAGAAGTTCTTCTCCGCCGGTGTAGTATATATGTTATATTTTTCTGCGATCGCACGGTGAGTCACTGAAGATGTGTATGTTCTCCGACGTACGTAGTATGACACACACCTCGAAGCTCGTACCTGGCGCGCTCACGTCTGGTCTCCTCAGCCGACGACGCATCCCCCTCGCCCTTGTTTGCTCCCTCGCCTGCTAGTGGAGGACGGTAATGTCAAGTGCCATAGCCTGACACGATCAGCCAAGACGCGATCCAACCCTGCTTGACAACATCCTCCGCGTCGTGCTCCGGAGGCCACGGATTTCGCTTCTGCGACCTGCTTCTCTGTCACACATGGAGGCAAATGAATGAATAAGAACTGCGGAATCCGGTACTTTTCGTCATCTCCACCCACGCCGCGCTGCGTTGGCCAGTTCGTACGGCCTGTGACTCTCCATCCCCGTGTCTTATCGCCGTTGCTCATTCTCCTGTTCTTGATGCTCCCGTTGCCACCGATCATCATCATCATCATGATGCATCGACTACTTCGGCCCTTGAGCCCGTGATTGACCTGCGTCGTGCTGCTTGATCATCATCGATCGATATCCAGCATCTAGATAGCGTGGCATGGAATGAGCAGGGTATCGAACGTGGACGGATAGAACGGCATGTTATACCCGCGTGAGAGCTCCTTGGGTAATGCCACCCGTGCGCGGTAGCGTGTCACCC
Organism: Boletellus deceptivus; assembly: GCA_038090195.1. Taxonomy (NCBI): domain Eukaryota; kingdom Fungi; phylum Basidiomycota; class Agaricomycetes; order Boletales; family Boletaceae; genus Boletellus; species Boletellus deceptivus. The sequence continues at coordinate 23,123 of JBBPMG010000247.1, forward strand.
AACACCCCCGTCACCCTACACTTGCCCGCTGCGAGAAGGGGGGATGGATGGAGGCGAAGCGTCCGCAGAATTGCCAGCTGATACGACATGCCGGCTAGGTTCCGTCCTGCCGAGTTCCTTCTCAGGGAGCCACACGGGCCCATTACGCATTCGGATCCCCCGCCAGCCAGTGGTATCTCTGCGTATGATGTCATTCACGTGACCCTGGGTCTGTCATGTCAGACAAGGTTTGCGCGTTTGCTGTTTGCCACCACTCCAAAAGTGGCTTCCGAGCCGCACGCGTGCCGCGTGGGCGGCAGGCCTCCGGCGCGCATTCTAGTTGCCGTAACTGCACCTGAGCGCAGATTCCTATCTCGTGCCATGTACGCGATCGATCGCTATTCCTACCCTTTTCTGATGGCAGCAGGAGCCTGTGGCAATTGAATTGAGAACAGGCCGTAAGTCCCCACTCGAATCTGATAACGCCTCTGAAGGGGGATTGGGCGCGTCCCGGGTTTGAATTCGGATCTTGTTCCTCGCCGTCGCGCGCCATCCTTCGGTGTGATGGCATCCGCACGCGAGATGCGTACATCTCGCGTGGACCGCCCCCCTGCGGTACGAGGGTCGCGCGTGCAACCAGACGTTTCAGATGAGGTCCAAAGTTCGTGGACGGTGTGAATGTTCCCCCTCCTCCCCCCTTTGAGAGGTTTCAGAAACGCGCGTGTACGTGGGAGATCCAGGTAGACGGCTCGAGCCGTTTGTATTCGTTCGGATGCTTTGGATGTGAGTAATTTTTCCTAGGATGACTGAGGAGCGAGTGAAGGGGGGGCGAGAGGGACGTGACCCTCGTCGAACCTAGAACATACTCACTGACTCATCCGTGCCCACCTGATGTCCCCTCGCCTCCACCGTTCATTTGCTCGAATCGTGGTTTCGTCGTGCACGAGCAGACCTATTAGACACGTTCAAGCCGCATGCACGCTTCCTTGCACAGGTGGAGAAGCAGTCCGATAGTCCGATGCCGCGGCCCGTTGACTTCTGTGCGGATGCCAACTCCGCCAACACCTGGTAGCATGAGAAAAAGGCACAACAGGATTTGAGGACGCTGAAATGAACCACGCGTGGCAGCAAACCGTATTCCAATTGAAACCTTGCATGGGCCGAGGGATGATCGGTTGTTCCCTCGAGCCACCGGCTCGGGAGTCGGGATGTTGCGTGTCCTGAGTCTGCAATTATGAAACTTGGGGAGGAGGAGCACCAAGCGAGCCTGCACAGTAACACGGCCGCCAGTCACAGTCCCAATTCAAAAGGAGAATCGTGATCGCGAGTGAACAGTTAAAGCGGTTGGAAATTCTACTGAATGAATTCGTGCGGACGGTGAGTGGCTGAGGGGCGTTGAGGGGCGCGTTGTATGACGCGAAGACCGCTGTCTCAGGCCTTGCTTGCATGGTCTTGGTGGTCCACAGCCTACTTGTCATCGGGCATGACGTTAGCACCCGAATACCAGAGCCCGACGGAGTCGATCGCCTGTTCGATCGCCAGTGGCCTCCTGGACGAGAAATTGCCCTGACCGTTGTGCTGAGTACCCGATTCAACGGTCACCATTCGCGCACCATCCGCTTCCGCGCTCGTTGCCGAGTCGCGCTGAAAAAAACTTAGCTGGGTGACTTTCCTAAACACACCTGCGTTCCAAGAAAGTCAACGAGCATATCGACACCAGCCCGGGCCAGAGCCTGTGCAATATTGGCCTTTCTGCGATGCGCCACCATGTGATGCCAGCGCAACGGATCTGCAACATGCGTCGAGCACACCCACTGGTACTTCCCGGTCCAAGGAACTTTCCGGCCCCAACTGTTCTTGATGCGATTCCTCGGCCCAAGCGTGTTTCAGTCCCGTTTCACAGCGATACTCGTGGGTCTGTCGTCCACGTCGTTTGCCAAACCTGGATGTGCTCGAGTGTCGCGCCATCGTCCCCCTTGTCGTATCACCTATAGTACGTCTGTGTTGAGTAGTATCACACGCGTGACTCTAAACACCTGTAGAAAGGAAACCAAACGCGGCGAGAACGAGGGAAAAGGCGGGAGTTGAAAAGGCATAACTGGGACGCGTCACGTTCACCTCTCAGTAAGTGGTGGTTCCTTTGATTCCGACGCGTCCAAGTTGTCATCCTTCCTACCTCCCATGCTGTGCATACAACGATGGGTCCCAAGTCGTTGCCAGGTCGAGATTCCATAGCGGCGACGACGTGCGGACAGGGAAGGAGCCGAGCCTTCCGAGTAGAGCATGAGGTCGACCAGCGCTGGCGCACTGCCCCATATTCACCTGAAACAGCGCGACTGGAAGTGCGGTAGAAGGATCAGAAAGAAAGAACGAAAAGGCTCGCGAACGCTCAAGGTTCAGACGGTAACGACACGCACGAACGTCGCACTTCAGCAACTTTGGGAAGTCCCGGGTCGTTGCAACACGGTCATGGGCATCGTGCGATCCACGCTCGACGTCGTTTCCGGGCTTGGGACAAAGGACATCAGACGAAGGCTGCGTCGTGTTTCCCGGTCAGAATGGAGAATACAGCCTCTCTACACGATGGAGCGGTAGATATTGCAGTGATCGGCGTGTCATGGGGACACCGCTGGGCTTGGTTTCCCGTCGCCGCCTCATCAACGCGGCCAAGATACACCTGGGTGCCCTGTTACCACTCGGGGTCTATATCGGCTAACCAAAGATGCACCAATACCTTCTTCCCACGGGACACCGGACACCTTACTAGGCTTGCCATCCTCCCATTCGTCCAGGCGCCTACTACCATCTTTTCGCCCAGTCCGCTCGGCGGGACAGTCCGTCCACTGTTCAATCGCCCACCTGTTGTCGTTGCCGCTTCGTTAGTGCTCACCCCATCTCGCATAACGCGCCCCTGGGCATGCTCATGAACACGGGCCACGTACGCGTCGTGCCCTTACTCGCTACTACCCCATCTCAGTACACCCTCACCTGTCGCAGCCGACCCACACCCTCACTGTCTCGCCCTGCCCCTCGGGTCCACCACGGATCTGGTAGTGAACACCGCACCCGTGCAGGGTACGGGTTGACACCGAAACACTACGACAGCGTAGGACTGTGGTAATGGCGTTGTCGTCTGTAATAGAGGTCGATTGCACAACGTCACCGCTAACTGAGTTGAGCAGCAAAGTCGGGTCGTCCTCATCCCTTGCTTTCTGTTGGTGGCAGACGCCTCTGACATGGTGCTCCCTGGGCCTGTGGGCTTCAGAGGGTATCGCGATGTCGATTTGGTTAACGCTTTGTTGCAGGGGGCAGACATTGAGAAGGCAATCAATCGAACGAAGAGCAAGCTCAGCGGAAGAGGAGTAAACACCTGGCGAAAGGACCGACATTGTCCTGTCCTAGCCTACCACTTACCTTGACTTGGATGTCTTCGGTGCCGAGACTGTTGGTTGTCTCCGTGGATAGCACAGCCTATGATCATAGTGTTCATTGTGCTTGCGATCCACAAATTGTGACGAGTGACGGGACAAGTAGGTACCAAGAATCAACTATATCATCTAGGAGTACACGCTCGCCAAACCCTTGGGCCAAACATCGCAGTGTAACCCGTACCCGTGGTGGACCCTGCCTGCCCCCTCTCGCTCTTCCCGTCCTGCCGTTACCGCTTCCTTGCCACCTTGTCCCCTGGCCCCATCTCGCTCTCACTCCGTCTTTCCATCGCCAATGATTCGCCGTTGCACTACGTAGTGCGTGCATTGGCACAGGCAACCAGTAGACGCCGTCTGCTGGGGTGCCCGTGCTCATGCACACACGGACGTCGTGCTGCCTGCTGGCGACGAGTCGTAGCCAGACTACCACCCTACAGGCCTTGCCGTCGCTGTAGCCGTGTCAGTCGTGCCCTCACTGACATGCAGGTTCACCCATGCAGTATGCTAGTCATGCTGCCTCGCTCAGACATCTCAAGTTCTCGACGTTCTGTAGGTGGTAATTGGGTGTTCTGGAAATCTGTACTCACTGATAGATTTGAGTCTTGCGGGGCGTCGCGCAGAAGCTATAAACTACTGTCAGTGCGAATGCGAGAATCATTGATGGTCAACTCAGCCAGAAGTCCCCGGTGTGGTGTAAAGCAAGGAGCAAGTTACGACGTTGCGTGTGGAGCCCGTTTCTACTACGTAGCCGTTGAACGTAAGGCGTAATCTGTATAATCAATCTATCACACACTAGCGCCTGTAAGATACATATTTTCTTCTTCCACATCGTCCGTACTAGTAGATGCCATCCGTGAATCTGGTGGCGGCAGAGCTCAAGCCGTCACCAAATATGGTACGAGTTTGAAAGTCGGCTTCCGGTCGCCAGTTTCCAGTATAGTATGTGCTTGCGTAGGCGGCACTCTTCCTGCAGCGTGCGGTTGCCTCCAGCTCATCGCTACCGTTTGCCGCGCCTTTTCCCTGTCTCTCTGGCACTCCACCGTGACCTACATCGATGCAGCCGTATGCGGTTGTTCAACGTGGCAAGTTGATCTCCTCCAGCTGCCAGCGAATCCCAACTTCCTTCGGCATTGTAGCGGGCCCAGGTCCCTTGTGAGACATCTTTGCACGGATCATGGACGAATTTGGGTCGCTATGCCATCCAACCGGGACTACATCCATTCCTCCTATCACCGTTGTTGCTTTGGCGCTCTTGGTCACCTCTACTACCTCCCAATCAGATCAGCTCGCCCATCTGACCTGGCTGCTGTGTGCTTCGATTCTGCACGTCCGAGTGAGCGTTGAACCCGTCTCCGTTTCCCCTTTGTACCTACAGCGCGGCCGTTTTATCCCCCGGCTCGATTGGCTCGCCTCTGCTCACTGCACAGTATGGTCGTTTCGAGCCTCTTCTGCTTATTATAAGCGTCCCCTCTGCGCCCTCAATATTTCCAATGTCTCTTTCGTTTTCCGGCTCATGGTGGCCACTTCGAACTCTCTCAGGCGAGCTACAACCGTGACTCGGTCTACCTGTGTGCTCGTTCCGGTGCTTTCTGCAGCTCCCCAGGACAGTTTTGTGTTGTCGTTCCCACTCGTTGCTAGCAACACTGCCAGTTCGATCCGGATGCCCGTGCCTCGAGCACTCTCACATATCATCCATTCTCCCTCGCATGTGTGACCTTGCACGGTTGCTCTGGGGACTTGTCAGTGGTTCTGGTGGCGCTGATAGAGTTGGGGGCATCGCTGGCAATCCGTCGTCCCCTGTGGAAGTATGTCGATTGACTTCGACATCGCCCGTCGTCAATCGCTCGCGCACCCTCGCGCCGCGCCTCTCCATCTTGACTGACTCGTCTTGGGCGTCTCGGCTATACTCTCCTTCAATGATTTCCGGGGGTAGTTCAGGGACCTTGATACCGATTCCCGCAACTGCAGCAGCGCTCTCGCTCCATGGCTTGACCTCACCGTCTGCGGGCGTAAGCCTATTTTGTCGACACTCCCCGTCACCGCTGCCGCCAGGCCCTCACTGACAGCGACCTTTCTAACCTCTTCTATCTGGACCCGGCTCGCACCGTCCCTAGACCTCCCGCTCTTAGCTGTGTCTGACGACCCTGAGGGTACGTCCAGATGACGCTTCTCATCACCCATCGTATCTGCAGGGTCCTCTGGCGCACTCCATGAGTTACCAAGTTACTGATGCTGTGTAGTAATCGCTAGGTCATTCACATGCTACACACCCTCCCCGGTTGACATCATGCCATTCAAGTCATCTGTAGCATTTCCCTCCACAGTATGCGGTAGAGATATGTCCCCCGTCTCCTTTCGGTGAGTTCTGACGAGCATCTGATCTTACTCTTCTACCTTCATCGTCGTCGATGCCCGCGACTTTCCTACAAGCTGAATATACACACAATCGGCATTCTTTTCATCACTCGTGCCTGACTCTCCGCACTAATGACGGTTTCGTCTCCTCTGCCAGACCTCCTAAGTGCCCTCCCAGCCGTCTCAGCGTAGTCTCAATAATATCCAGTCTTTTCCAACCTTTGCCATGGCGCTTCGGGTGGCCATCCCCACATGTCAAATGATCCGTCTGTTGACGCTACTGATGTTGTCGTGATCGGGTTCACGACGTCGATGGCCATATTGTTAGACCTATGCTTCTGGTGCCTAGGGATTGGCATACTATAGTACATATGAACAAGTTACTTGGCACGATTCTACCTTGAAGCTCATTGTAAATTACAGATGGAGCATCCAAGAAATAGTTTAGCACAGTCCAATAGACAGCTAGAATCCTAGTAGTAGCAAGGATATTGACTGTGCACACTTTACATCAGAAAATCTATCTACAAAGGACAAGCCAACAATCAGAAATAACATGGTGGAGTATAGCACAAGGACCTGCATACACAATATCAGCCAAGGTTAGTAGAGAACATAAGAGTTTGTGTGAAGATAAATGTGAAGTGTATTACAGCAGCAAGACTCAAGCCAGCAAATGGTGCAGGACCACAGTGTGCATCACACCACCTTGACACCATGTGCACCACAGATAACATTATGGAGATTGCAAAAAATGGGATATGAGAGCACCCAGACCCGTGAATAATTCAGTAACAAACACAAGTCGAGAGCCCTGCAATAGCACCAGACAATCCCGGGTTCCTACCGCAATCTATGCAGCCGAATAAAAGAGAGAAAGAGCGTAATGGCAGAGGTGTCAAGGGGGCTAGAACGGGAGACGACGATGAGACGCGCTGGCCAGACCAGCCCATGAACATTATTCATAGAAGTTGGATCTAGCGGTGGCAGTACCAAACGTGTCATGCGCGCACCCACATCACGGAAACCAGACTGAGAGACTGGCAGCCATCGACAATAGTTGAGGAACTTGAGGGGGAGCCCCTGAGTAGTAGGACCAACCGGAAAGGATTGATTCAGAATCGGAGCGTGAGCGTGCTTGAGCAATCAACCGCGGACGCCATCAGGTGTCCATCAATTTATCAAATCCATACAGATTATAACCACATACCATGGCCCAACACCCCAAAATCCGCCCGGAAGAACCACACAGAAGTGATACAAAACCCCCGCATGGGCTTCTGCAAAGAGGAACTGGATGTGCAAAAGCCGACTATAATAACACCAGCATCGAACCTCCCCAGTGATGGGAGGCGACAGTGATCCATGAAATTAACCCAAGAGGCCAGCGAACGTGCAAGAGTGGACCAATATATGGTCAAGACAGAGAGTCAAGTAGTGTCTACCCTCAAAAGCTGACGAGGACGACGTAGGCGTGAGGGAGGCCCAATCAATAAATCAAAGAAACCGTAGAGCTAACAACGAACTACCAGAAGACATGGAGAAAGACTTGCCTGAGAATTCAGGCGGCCCGACTGGACAAGGAAACTGAGCGGACACATGGGTGAATAAGGTCATCAAGATTATACAAACAGACAAAATCAGATGTATAACACGTCAGGTCACGTTAGAAGACTAGTGGAACGAGAGCGGTAACAGACTCACCTCCAGAGACTCAGGGCAGCCAGACATCTGGGAGAGGCCAACGATTGCACCGGATGACCACACGGGAACGTCCTGAAGGCGATTGCAACGGACGCATCATTGAAAAAAAAGCGCAGAATTGACATCCAGGGCCACCGAGCCTACAAGATCCCGAGAAACTAACCTAAGTTCAGCGAGATTGATCAGCACTGCTGTAACGATAGAAACGGTAACGGCATGGATGGGGGACAGCGCCGTGGAGTATACCACAAGCAAATAAGAGCTGATACGAAAATGTTGGTTGAGGAGACGGATAATCAGCGCGGACACCAAGATGGAAATTGAACATGAGCCAACTACGCGCCTCGAGAAGTAGCCCAAACATCTCGAAGGATAGTGCGATCCGTCCCCGGGCACAGCGATTAAATCGCACTCAGAGAAACAATCCAGAGGCCAGAAGAGTGAGCACAGCGCGCTCGGGCCTGAGGTGACCACGCGTCCCAGGGCTCCCAGCAAGAGCGCTGCCTCGCGCAAGTTCCAAGCCACAGGCCCACACACCGCGTCAATACCTTTCTCACTCCGGTCACTCAGTGTTCCATACTCAGACAACCAACAGCGACAGCAGTCTCCAAACACTTACTTGATGCATGCCATTCAGCTCTTTGCCATCACTGTCGTTGTCTCTCGGTTTGCATTCATTGTGTCGGACAGTGAGTCTCGTGAGCGTTGGACGCGCTGCGGAGGGTAGATTGGTAGTAAGCTACTAGTCGAAGAAAAGCACTCGCCAGGAACGGTAGCATAGATACTACTAAGCAAGAAAACTACGTTCAGTGGCATGTGCACCACCACAAAACCTAACCTTGTCACCTGTCGCCCGCAGCAACCAGCCAATGAGTAACGTATGTTTGTTTACAAGCTATATTTACATCTATTTAGTGGTGTTGAGATATATGGTGTCCAGATTGCAGGTGACACGGACACCTACCATGATAGCTGCTCACTGCCTGCCATTGGCCAGCAGGCAGCTAGGCTCCAAGGCAGGCACGCATCTGTCCTCCAGATAACGATGGGATGACAAGTACTGGAGCTAAAGAAATACTATCTATACAAGGCACACGCTGATTAATGAAACGTTTGTTCCGATCGAAGCCTCATCCACACAATAACACACGATTTGATAGAGGCATTGAAATATTGATGGGCCGCACATGTCCCGCGGGCGCGGGGTAATTAATAGGGGTGGATAAGCCACTAGAGCGCGGCTTCATAGCAAACGGTGGTTGGGTAAGATATCAGAATATTGATGGGAATGCCAATCTGCAAAAGCGAAACAGACAGCGGCTGGATAACTGTCCCGTGAGTGAACAAGCCTCCCTACTGGCCACTTCTCTTCGGTTACAAGTGAGCGTTTGAGGCCATGGTGTTAAGCATACCATGTCGTAAGTGTTGATGTTCACTTTTTCGTTCCGGTTACGGGCATAGTTGCTCATACCTGACTTCGGGAAGCCATGCAAGGGGTAGACAGTGCAATTTTTTGGGAGAAGGCACAAAGTTTACCAGTCGTGCGTGCAAGGGAATCTCACTAATCCATACATAGGAAGAGAAACTGAAAGACGTCGTTCTGGCCATACGTACGTGGTCCATCAATCGCACCTTCAGGGTTGGACGCAGGATCACCCTTGCAGGCGAGTGTCTTCACATACTTTGTGGTCCCTATGTCCGGTGCTTGGTCAACCAGCTCGACGTGCACTGTCCGACCCAAGGATAGTGCCTTCGACAAACGTATCCTGGAGTGCAGCGAACTCTGACGATCTGTCAGGTGAGGACGCGTGTGTGTAAAGTCACACTGACCAACTCCGAGTCATCCTTGCATGGACCCGAACAAAATCCGAGGAAGAAGAATTTCACGGACAGTGCTAGAACAAACCTGGGATGCGGCTCCGTCAGAGCTGATGGAACGGATGACGTCTTTACCAAACGCTGCGAGACAATCACTGCGCTACTCGCTGATGTGACGCGTCGCTAGGTGACAGGAGACACGGTGGGTTGGATGCCACAGAAACGGACGCACGGTTTGCTAGCAAGCGCAAAGTGTTTGCTGTCCATCCTACGAAAGAAAAAAAAAAAAAAAAGAGGGAGTGTTTCAGCAATGATGAAACGATCGAACGACATGTGACGCCGGTCATGTACTCTCGAGAAGCCGCCGACGACTCGATTAGGACCGTGGAATGTAAATGCTGACAGCGACATCATTTGATACAATGTCAAGCACGGATGGGAATTTCACCGTCGAGTGTGGGGGTGGGTTCAACATCAATGCAGTGGCCAGTGATCCGGCTCGGATCACTCCAGTAGGGCGACCGGGGCAAGTTTAGTTTACGCCTTCTTTGGACCGTAGCGAGTGGAGAAGGGAATGG
>JBBPMG010000248.1:0-32898 GCA_038090195.1 Boletellus deceptivus
GTCTAGGGATGTGGTATGGTGGTCTAGACTACCACCTGTGTACCATGAGGCACTATGAGTCAAGGTGACTCAGACTGGTTCTGGACTTGTTCTATGAGCCATGAGGATGTCCTAGACCTGCTAAGACCGAATGGGAAATAGCTAACCGTTGATTAATGAATATAATGAATGTACCCATAGAAAATCCATAGAATATTCAAATGAAGCCAGAAAAATAAGGAAAAATACTAGAAAAATGCGGAAAACTATGTAGAAAAATAGGGGAGTGTAACAGTTACACTTCCACATTCAGATGTTACCACTCCCATAGCATGTCTCTCATCATGCTGTGTTTTCCCCATTCCCATATCAAGTAACTCCAACTACTATAGATGGTACTACCACATCCAGTTGGTACAGCAATGCTCAAGTATTTATACAAATCCATGTACAGTACTTTTCCCCAGCTAGTTCTTCACAATCTACATGTAGTTGCTGGCCATCCACGAGTCCCTCCATGGAAGGATAGTGAGACCCAGATTTCTATTAGTCTCACACTACTATTGAAGTGTGCTTGACAGCTAGGACTATGCATACATGTAACAACTTTGGTAAACTGGATATGACAAATTCATTCTTCCAGACCAGGGTTTATCCTGACAACATCCTTTTGCTCATCATGCACACCTCTTGGAACCTCTATGAATGGATCATGATGCCCATGGAAGTCTGCAATGCCCCTGCTGTTCATCAGTGCCACATGTCCAGTGCCCTCTATCCATTCATTGGCTCCATTTGCCATGTCTACCTGTATGACATTATTATTTGGTCTCAAACTCTTGAGGAGCATGAGCACAACATCTGCACCATCCTCCTTGCCCTCCACCAGGCCTCCCTTTTCTGCTCTCCCAAGAAGACATCCCTCTTTTGCACTGAGCTGGATTTCCTGGGACACCACATTTCCTCCTGTGACATGGAGGTGGACTCCAGGAAGGTGGCCAAGATACTTGACTGGCTTTATCCATGCTCTGCTAGTGAGGCTCATCAGTTTCTGGGTCTTGTACATTATCTTGGTGACCATCTACCTGACCTCACTCACTTTACCTCTGTCCTGAACCTCCTCACCACCAAAGCTGTCAAACTCTACTTCCTGGTCTGGTCTCCCTGTTACACATACACACAGTCCTAGTTGTTGAGCACACTTTGATAGTAGTGTGAGACTAATAGAAATCTGGTCTCACTATCCTTCCTTGTGGTAGGACTCATGAATGGCTAGCAACTACACATAGATTGTATAGAACTAGCTGGGGATCATATGGTTACATGGACTCATATAAATACTTGAGCAGAGTTGTACCAACTGGAATCAGTAGGTACCATCTATGATAGTTGGAGTTACTTGATATGGGAATGGGGGAGATGTGACACAGTGAGAGATGTACCATGGGAGAGGTCAATGTCCAGATGTGGAGATCTACCATATATAGTACAAATGGAGTATGTGGATCAGAGAATCATCAAGAGATCAGGGTACAGGGAAAGACTTTCCAAGTTTAGTGGCATTACCATATCCAAGGGGTTAGGAATGGGGCTGAATCGTCAATGTACATCAATGGTACTGTGAACATACTGCTGATGTGAGTGGTCTTATAAGAAACCATAACACTCTCCATCACAATGCTACTTTTGGGGGCATCAAGTGCCTTGTCACCAGCCTGTCTTCCCTGACCACAATTGACCACAACAACCCAGGTATGAACCAAATTTTTCTCACCACTGATACTTCTGACTTCCATACTGGGGCCATCCTGTCATGGAGCCCTGACTGGGATTCTACTCATCCTGTCACCTTTGATTCCACTCCACTCCATGATGCAGAGCTCAACTATCCTGTGCACAAGAAGGAACTGTTGGCCATCATCCATGCCTTGAAGAAATAGTGAGTTGAATTGCTCAATACTCCTATTGTCATCTATACCAACCACTGCACTCTGCAGAATTTCCTCTCTCAATGAGACCTTTCTCATCATCAGGCCCATTGGGCTGAATACATGTCTCAATTCAATCTGGACATCTGTTACCTCTGTGACGAAGACAACCTTGGTACAGATGCTCTCTCTTGTCATGTGATGATCCTCCACCACTTTCTATCACCAGCATCTCTCTCATTGAACATGACTGTGCCCTCATTCTGGAGCTTCTGGATGGGTATACCAAAGATGACTACTGTCATCACTTGTTCTTGCTTCTCAGTTCCTTCCATGGCCTCAAGGAGTGCAATGGCCTCCATTTCCTTAATGGACACCTGGTCATGCCAGCCATTGCTTCCCTCTGTGCCCAGCTTTTCCACCTGGCTCATGATGCTTCTGGGCACTTTGGCACTGACAAAACTTATGAGACCCTCCGTGGTTCCTTCTACTGGCCCAACATGTGCCATGATCTTTATAATAGTTACCTACCTTCCTGCAGTGCCTGCCTCTGCAACAAGTCCCCAACTACCCCCCCAGTGGGCCCCCTCCATCCTCTACCTGTCCCAGATGCACATGGGGACTCCGTCACTATTGACTTCATTGGCCCCTTGCCCACTGACTCAGGCTTCAACATGCTGCTGATGATGATAGACCATCTTGGTGCAGATATCCACCTGGTGCCTTGCTACGATGACATCTCAGCACGAGATCTGGCGCACCTCTTCTTCGACCACTGGTACTGTGAAAATGGCCTGCCCTGGGAAATCATCTTGGACCATGATAAGCTATTTCTCTCCCGTTTCTGGTGGGAACTTCACCGGCTGTCCAACATCTCTCTCAAGATCTCCAGCTCATATCATTCGCAAACAGATGAAGCCAGTGAACGCACCAACAAGACGGTGATTCAGTGCATTCGTTTCCTGGTGGGGCATGACCAGAAGGGCTGGGTTCATGCCCTGCCCCGGGTGAGGTTTTACCTTATGAACTCCGTCAATGCGAGTACTGGCTTCTCCCCCTTCCAGCTTCACCTGGGCCGTTCCCCACGTCTCATCCCTGCCCTCTTGCCACCTACTGCTGACACTGGGGACGCCGTCGACGCCCACACCCCTCTGTCCCGCATGCACCTTCACACCGTTGAGGCGCAAGACAACCTCCAAGCTCTCCCAGGCCCTCGCAGTGAACCGCCACCGCGCGGCTGACCCGCTATTCCAGGTCGGCGACCTGGTTATGCTGTCCACCAAGAACCGTCGGCGCGATTATCTGGCGCGGGGCGATGGGCGGGCCGCCAAGTTCATGCCCCGCTATGATGGCCCTTATCGTGTCGTCAACGCCGCGCATGACACCTCGATCCACACACTGGACATGCCGGCCTGCTCACGCGTCAGCCCAACCTTTCATGTCAACCACCTCCGCGCCTTCCAGACGAACAACGAATCTCTTTTCCCCGGTCGTGTGCCCCCCCGACCGGACCCGGTCCTCACCCCAGAAGGTCGACTGGAACATCGCATTGACCGCGTCCTTGAAGAACGTCGCGTGGGGCGGGGCCGGCAATACCTGGTTCGCTGGGCAGGTTTCGGTGCGGAGGACGATGAGTGGTTGCTGCGGAAAGAATTGTTGGACTGCGAGGTACTTGACGTTTGGGAACAACGCCTTTCTTCATAGGGTGGGCGGGTGTAAGCCCACTGACATCACCGTACGCCAATCTCCGATTGGCGTACACAGTTGGCACGCAGCATAGGTATATATATAGATATAGACGATTCCATTACGATCGAGATCACCTCTCCCTTTCCCCCCCTGCTTCCTAACGCAATACTACGCTCGTACACGTCCCGCCGCGCGTGCCCCTTTTAGTGTTTCCCACCCCCACCGTGGGCTTCCACAAAGCATTTGAGTACAGGTCAATGCCTACTACCAGACAGATGTGTCGTACGGTCTCATCTATTGGTCTCGTGCCTCAGTCCCATCCTTTTGTTTCACCTATTGATCCTTCGTGCACTCTGTCACGCTCAGCACTTCGTAGTTTGGCCTGCTCGCCCCAGAGACCTCCCGGCACACTATCCCGACTCCACACATTCTCAGATCACCGTATTCAACTTCATCGCCGACATCCGAGTCGCCGGCTGGCTTGCTAGCTCGGATCTGCGTGATCACCTCGATGATGCGTTTGCGTTCTGGCACTCGGCGCGCTTAGATCTTTGGCCGATACCCCGCATCCTCATCGCGCCTACACTCCGCCAACCCCAGCATCTTGGCGACTACTGTGCTCTGTTTGCATGGAATGCTTGCAGGTGAGTTCTGCGTCATCTTGTGCATAGAGCATGCGCGCTCGCTTTCTAATGGCATCTTGTAGCTTTGTCAGCACCTTCCCAGCATCTCTGTTCGGCCACTGACACGTCCACTCCAACCGCCGCGACCCGATCGTCGAAGCTCGAAAACCTCCTCGAGCTCCGGGCTCTAATCCTAGCCCTGTTCGCAGTCCACATTATAGTTAACATGTTTTTCTCCGTTCACAATGCATTTGTCATTTTTTTCCACCGACTCCACACCTAGGGACCGTCATTGGGCCAGCGTTTCTTCACCCCCACACGCTCCACGGCCTTGGAGAAATTTTCTCCTCTCTTGAACACAGCCACCCCAGTCACCCCGGTGCCTTTTGGGCCCAGGGAGTCAAATGATAGGTCCCTGGGAATTTCGATAGATCTCTGAGTCTTGATTGGTCGCCATAGGTCGACCAATCGACCCCGACCCCTGTGCATGGCGGTGCCTCCCGTCCCACCACCCCACGTCGTCAACGACCAGGCACCGCATCAACGATGCCTCTTGTGTGACGACGCCAACACGACGGTCTGAATCATAGTGGCAACTACCTGAAAACAGGAGACGCGACAGGATGGTGCTGCGAGGACGATGTAAACTCACGACGGTCGTGATGGGTGTGCGCCTGACGCTATCAATGACACGACGACGACGATACGTGCGTGCCTTACCCAGGTCTCACCCTCACACACCGCCCTCGCAACCTTGCCCCGTCTGGTGTGCTCACAAACATGGTTCGCCAATAGGCGCACCGTCCCTAGCAGGTCGTGCCTGCGTGCCCATGCATGGCGCTCGCACTGGACTGCTCACATCGTGTCCCAGGCCACCCCCCCTACATCACATAGTCATCGTCATCGTCCAATCGTCCCTATCCAGGTCCTGTCCACATGCACGTCCCCGTCCCCATCCCCGTCCCCATCCATGTCCACGTGTCCTCGCCCTCGCCCTCGGCCCCGTTCTATCATTGTTGTACCCACGTCCACATTCACGTCTGCGTCGTCGTCCTATCCTAGTCTAGTTCTGTCCGCGTCCACGTCCACATCCGTGTCTCCCGTCCTCGCTATCGCCGCGTTGTCCTGTCCCCACGCTCACGCCCTCGCGCCAGGTTCAGTTTTCGTGGGGATACCGACCTCGCTGCGAACCATAGGCAAGTCCTCGGCACTGGCGGGAACAGGGAGTCACACCACGTGCCCACGACGCCGTTCTTGGAACAGACCACGCCCAAATTCGAAATTGAGGCAATTTGTCAGACCTCAAAGTTTGAGCTCGAAGTCTTTATCTCCAGGCATCGCACGCACCCTGCATCGCGGCGGGAAGTTTCGGTCGCAGCCGGGCAAACAGATTGTTCTGGTCCAACTGCGTCCGAGGGCACAGGGCACGCGTTCGCCCCGGTGACAGTGGATTGATTTCTCATCCCACCGGACCCACTCCAGTCTCAAGCGGTCGCTCGCGTAGGGTGTGCTTCCAGCCCGCTGAACCGCGCTCATCCCACTCTGGCTCTGTGACAGGATCATCTTCCGAAACCTGGTACTCAGGCTCTCCGATGGCTCCTGGCGCAAGCCGCATGCACGTCCGCGCGATCGCCCCGCCGGCTTAGCCTGGACATGTTCCTCAGCTATCGCCTTTTGGATTGTTCGCATTGACACTGGCGTTGGCGACCACCTCGAAAAACACTCGCCAGCCCAGCCCGTCTTGGCTAGAGTAGCTGTGATGCGGCGCCTCTCATCCATCACCGTTCCAGCGCCAGCTCTTGGTTTTCCCTCTCTCTTCTCGCCGCGCCCTCCGGCAGGTTCCTCCAGACGGAGGGCCAATTTTGCTCACACACTGTCGTGTCTTGCGGGCTTCGCTGCAAACCACCGGCTGACACTCAGCTCAGCACAGACCACGACCGGACGCCCTGCGTCCTCACCCACACCACGCCCCCACACAACTACGCTCTCATTCTATCTCACCCTTGTGGCCGGGCTTCCATCCTCTCTAGCCCCTTATATACAACCCTGTTCGCACCACTATCCGTTCTCATCTGACCCATTGTTCTCCGAAGCCTCTGCGGGTCCAATGCAAGCTCATTAGGACCTTAGCAAAGCTGTGCCGGGTAGTCCGGCCACCGAAAATCGGCGTGAGAACCATGGATGCTATGCCCTATACAATGGGACGGATGAGTTGGGTGACTATGAGCCGTAATATGTGACCCATGCTGGGGACATCGGACGTAGAAGGTCCCAAGAACGAAAGGCGGTCCTCCTTTCTCCCAGGCGGTGATAAGAAGTTGGCCCAAAAGGTCATCGGAGAGGCATTAGTGATCATATCAGCCGCTTATCGATATTGACAGTGGAGCGGAAAGCCGTGCGTTCTTTCCATGGAACATGTGTGTCATCAAGGGCTACGCCCAGGCTAAGTCAACTGACGTCGATTCTCAACTTTGATTTACCCTGGAAGCGTGACCATCCCCACGGTAGCCGTATCCAATCCATGTCCCGTCGGATGCTCATATTAGATACACCTAGTATACTTGGACGCGCGCTCCGTGAGGCTTCCGGCACGCTCAGATCTGGCGCCGTCCCAAAATGAAACCTCCACCGCCATCAGGCAGAGTCTGATATGCGTCCATGAGGCGGCCATCTGAAACATAGAGAGCAAACTTGAAGTCCTCGGGGATCAAGTGACGAACCTAATAATGTGCATCTCAAGTTGATGCTACCTATCATACTGGACGAGGATGGGCTTAGAATCCGGCCTCATTCTGCAACACCATCCGCTTCAGCCAAAGTGGTGGTATGGCAGGTCACTGCACCACTTCTATCATGTCATCAGAAGGCCGGGGGTCACGAGACCGGATATGTTGATTTTCTGGAATGCCACCCCGCAGGTGCAGAGATGGACAATGAAGTGACCACGCTCTGGTAATGGGAAAGAAGTAACGCCACTGCGGGTTTCCAGACTGCGCACCTCAGTACACCCACCAGGTAGCTGTGCATGATTATCTCCACCGGTGCCCCCAGATTGAGGTACATCCATGATCACACCTGACAATCGAACAAGCACAGTGTTATCCCATCATATCCGTCTCCCCTGTGAGTCCCTAAAGTAGACGGTTCAGTCCCATGCACTACGGACGCGTAGATGTAGGGTGAGTTTCGTTTATTCCCGCCGGCGTGTGACTTTTGGCTGGGATGGTGCACCTCTGGTTTCATGTAGCCTCAGATAGGAGACGATTAGCATCATGAGCTATCTGGGGTCCGGACAGAATGGCGCGGCCACCGGCAAGAAGAAGGCACTCAACGGTGTGGATTGAAAATTTATCCGGCCAGACTGCCTGGCCTCAAAGAATAAACCACGGAGATGAAGCTCTGGCGCTCCCTGGAAGTGCTACCATGAGACTGATCAGGTTGGCACCACAAATACAAGGCAGGAGAGATAACACTTGCGCCGAAAAGAAGGCTTCAACCGACGGCGCAGACCAGCCAAGAGTGAGCCCATGAGTGGTCAGCGCAGGATCTCCCTCATTACTCGCAGTATGAATACGGCCGGTTCGGTTTCCGTAGGCATCGTATCGTAGGTATCGTATCGACCTGGCTGCGAACCATATGGTACGAATTAACCCCCGCACGACTCAGATCATTTAAACTCAGATTGGATTGTACGTTCTGAGAAGCATGTCTGTGCCATAAGTGCAAGCGCTGCGCCATAGGCATTTTTTGGGCGCAATGCCTCGCTTGGGACCAACGAGGGAGTCACACCACGTGCCCATGATGCTAGGCTGGTGGAACAAACAAACCACGCCCGAATTCAAACCACGCCCGAATTCAAACCACGCCCGAATTCAAATCTCGACGAGAATTGAGGCAATTTGACCATATATTGAGGCCACGTAACTTCCGCGCGACTCAGATTAATCAAACTCAGACTAGATTGTGCGTTCTGAGAAGCATGTCTGTGCCGTAAGTGCAAGCGCTGGGTCCAGTAGTAGGCATTTTTTGGGTGCAAGTGCCTCACTCGCGGAGAGCGTGACCGCAGCGGAGTCACATACTGTGGCGCTGTTTGGCGAAACAAATAAACCACGCGCGAGAAGCAACTTGAACCAAGTTCGGAGCCTGTTTCCCGGCGTCATGAGGGCACTGGATGTACCCTGCATCGTGACGGGGAAGGCACGACGTGTTGACCGACTTATCGGATATTTGCGATTGTTTCACTCCTACTGGGTCCGAGAGCTCAGGGCAGGTGCTCGTACCCGACCACCTTGGATCGAATTTCACCCCATCCCAGTCTCTCGAGCAGTGAGTAGGGGTAGGGTATGTCTCCAGCCTGCTGAACTGCGCTCATTCCTCTTAGGCTCCGTGACAAGACTGTTTTCTGAAACCTTGTGTTCTCCGACACAGACAGCACGCTCGTCCCCTGCGATCACCAGTAGTTCAGCTTTGATGACATGCCGTTCAGCCATCGCCTGTTGGATCACTCAAGTTGGCAGTGGCTGTCGATAAGTTCAACAGGTGCTCGCCACCAACACATATGCGGTAGGGTGCGTTATTTCTGCTAACGGTGTCCTTCCGATTGATTTCGGGACAGCTCACATCGCTGATTGTATCCGACGCAAGCGGGGTATAGAGGTGCATTGTCTCAGTAGAGAGTCTCTATAGGCTACACACCCATTCTATCCACGAGACTGCCCCGCATGTGGTCGAACAGTCTACTGAACAATTGTGCACGCTTACCAGGACGCTCAGCCTCTCGAGAGGCGTCAGAGTTACACGTGCTTGCGCAAGCACAGGAGCACGAGCCCTCAAAGAAGAACCGAAAACGCACTCGCACTGTGGCGCTGCTTTCTCCTTTCGGATGGCCGCGAATCCGTTCACTTATATCAAATATGATGACCGCTGAGAATTCGTACGCAGTATCGTCTGCAAGGTGGGCGGCGACTTGCCTCATTAGTCCGGCTCATCACGAGACCTTCCCGCCCTCGTGGGTGAAAAGCTTCGTGATAAACCGTCTAAAAACCTCTCCAGGGGGAAAACAGTCTTCTCTCTGGCCCACCCAAAGTATCCGCACAGGTAGTACATCGTCCACCTCCCTCCGCAACTCCCCCGGTCCGCTAAATCGTTTCCGTTCTGCTGCTCAGGCTCCCTGACGACATTATTTACCGAATCCTTTGCACACCTCAATCATGTCCACAAATAATCAAGGTGCGTACTTCACACTTACCAGCTCAATGGATACCTCACCGCTACTGCAGGGCGGCTCGTAGTTAGAGGTGCTGGCTGGAATGTTAGTGCCACCTTTGACGATCCCGAAGAATCCGGAAACGCCAGACAAGTCGGACAAGGCACGCCCATCTGGTACCTCAGAGGTACTGGCCTGTTCGCAGGCGTGCTCCCGCCACCCCTCAGCGGGAGTTATACGCTTCATATTACTCGTGAGAATGCAACATTGGTTGACTCGAGCAAGAAGCAGGTTTGGTCTGGGTCCGGGTTGCACACTGGGCTTAGGGGCGAACATGTTATCACTTTCCAAGGATCGTGATGGATCGAATCTTCATACGAGGGCATTCATAGGATAATTTGGGTTCGCCCTGAGTGCGAGGATATGGCTTATGTGAATCATCAGTGCCTATGTTACATACTCTGAGCAATCGACGAAATCAATAGTGTCATCGCAGCTTTTGTTCTCCTCGATGCGTGCAATGCCAGGGACTAGTTTACGTGCGCTCTGATCGCGCCATCTCCAGGAGTGGCAAGTTTGTTCTCTGGACCAACGACGGATGCGAAGTCCAATATTCTCGCCCACCGTTCGCATGAAAACCAGTCCAAGTCCGACTCAAACTCCAGACAAGGCATTTCCTGAATACGACACACAGCCTAGTCGCATTGGATCTCATGTGGGTCTGTTGCACAAAGCAAATGATGGTGAGCAGGCGTAACAATGGAGTGGACGCGGCGCAAGAAGTGGCGTCGCCGTAACAGTTGAGAGGTTCGATGCGCCGATGGGCCTTCGACAGCCCGGCTGCCGGTACTTCAGTGCCGCCTTATCGATTCATATCGCCAAGAATTTGCCCGGGTCGGTATCATTGCGAAGCTGTTGACAGGCTTTTCATCTGATCTAGGGATCTTGTTGCGGTATAGCTTACCGTGAATGGTAGTAGGATGGAGCGAGAATTGATGGCACGAGGCCATGGGCGGTGGGCGGTGGGCGGTGGGGACGAGCCAGATTTGCCATGAGACTCGTAGCACTAAAAGAGAAACAAGCTGCGCCGATTGTGAATAGACAATGTTGGTGCGCGGTGAGCTCCTCGTTAGGTGACAGTCTCGGGGAGGGGAATCCAGTCCGGCTTGCGTGCCTGTAACTCGTAGCAGTGACCTGCCTCAACTCGGGGTCACTAGTCACTGGCAGCCTGGGATCCGTGCGGCTCTTCATCCGGGGCCCGTACCCTTGGGCGCTGCGCGTGTAGAGTAAGTGCCCCGAAATGAGGTTTCTCCCACTGAGATAGAGGCATGGAATGGAACACGCGGTCACACCACCTGAACTGAAGAATCAAACGAGTCACACATCCAGATTTCCAAACTTTTGAGTCACACATTATACAATTCAAGATATAATTCAGCATAAAATATCATGAATTCACGAACGTCACGGCCATATTGCGACGACATCAGGTGCGCGGTTTCACCAAGCCCGATCCGTACCCCAGGGACTCCGACCTTTGTCACGAGATAGATCACGGTCCCTATTTGTTCGCATTGTCGCTCATGCCAGATTTCACGGAACTTGCACGTCCGCTGTGGAAGCGATCAACAGTCGTTGCGGCGATCACCCCCAATGGCAGGCCTGGCAGGGCGCACGAAAACGATCAGTTTGGAAGGGGCAGGCCATGGTCGCCGGGAATGGGATTAAGTGGGTGTTGTAGGCGATAAAAGCTGGTCGGCACTCTTCCTCAGAAGTGCTAGGCCTTTCTGACCTCTTCCAAAGTTGTCTGCAATATTTGTTTGCTACCTTCTTGGCCATGCCGGAACCGTATATCATTACTGGCATTGAAGACACGGACGTCCATCCGCGTCTGGAGATCGACGACCTTCGACAGGACGACATTCAGTTTTCCCTCTTCATCCGTGCACTCACCACAGTCCTCAACAGGAAGACCGATTACGGGAAACTCCAAAATTATGTCCAGAGGCCAGACAGCTGGTGGCAGATAGGTAAGCGCACGCTGGCCACTGAGTCGGTTGTGGCTGATCACCTGTCTAGGTGGAATCCATGGACTGCCCAACGAACCATGGTCGTAAGTTGCCATGCATGCGCGTTTTGCGTCTTGTAATCGAGCCCTTGCAGTGGCGATCCAGACGGCCTGCAAAAGCCCTCTAATGCGCAGTCGTGGGGAGGTAGGTATCGTTTCCTCTTCGTTGCGGATGATGCTGACGTGAGGTACGTCCAAAGGCTACTGTTACCATGCCAGTGTGTACCTCTTTGGCGGATCTCGTTGGGCATACTGATATCCAAGCTCAGCGGCACTGTTTCCAACCTGGCATCGTGTTCAGCTGTTGCTGATCGAGGTCAGTCACACATTCTCGCAATTATTAGTTCATCTTGACGCATCTTGAGCAGCAAGCCGTTGTCAAGGAAGCGATCGATTTCGCATCAAAACTCCCGACCGATCTTCTCGGGAGAGACAGTTGGGTTGAATCCGCAAAGAAACTCCGTTTCCCGTAAGTAACTTCTCCAATGGGTCGCACGGTAGTGCTGAACTGGGCATAATCTGGAGGTACTGGGATTGGACCAACGCGCAAGCTGCCAACCGTGGCATTCCGGACATATTCCGATGGCCCAGAATTTTTATAGTAAACCCTACAGGTCTAGCTGACGAAGAAGTCCCCAACCCCTTGAACCACTATAAGTTCCCTGACAATCATAAACCTGTGTCCGATGGACCTATATATGCTACACTGGGTATTTGGTCGCGGACGTATCGGTGGGTCGATTTCGACTACGATCCTCCGAAGGAGAACTACAACGGAGCACGAGAGTGAGTTCTATGACTACTTGGTACTTCTTTGGGATTTTGATGTTGCATCTCCAGCGCATTTCGCAAGGGAGCAGATCGCAAATGGTCTGTGAACAGCCTCCGGAAAAAGGTCGCAGGGTTGTTCAACTATCCTTTGACGATTACCAATGGTTACGAATCAAACCTGTAAGTCAGATTCGTTCTCGACGGGACGATTATTGAGCAGCTTGGCTAGATGGGGGCATTTTTCAAACACTGGTTCGAGTGACATCTATGTTCCTAACATAAGATACAATTCATTGCGTATGTGCTCAATACCCTAGTTGAACGTAAAGCTGAAGCGTGACCCAGCATCTCTTGAGGAATCTCACAACAAAGTCCATCTCGATGTCGGGGGTTTTGGAACGATGGTATGCTTGCCTAAATCGCTTCTCGATCGAAGCTTATAAATGTTCATGACAGGCATTCAACGATTTTGCAAGTAATGCTAATTTCAGTCAGTCATGATATAACTTATTAACCGATACTATCAGGCTTCGATCCCATATTCTTCTTACATCACTGTAATGTGGATCGTATCTACGCGTTCTGGGAGTGGCTCTATCCCAAATATTGGATTGGCGATGGCAAATGGAAAGATGAAGACGGCCAACTCAAAGATTTTCGTACGCATCTCTATACGCCTACCCTTGGACACTCACTTTTTCCCTCTAGGAAACAACAAAGATGGCACCTGGGGCCAGGGACCAGGGGATCCACTGAGTGAGACGACAGCGCTCCTCCCCTTCCGAATCACGAAGGACGCCTATTGGAATTCGAAGAACGTACGTTTGTTGCCTAGTAGTGCAACGCCGAAGTGTAGGTGGCTTTTTCCACTGACACGGATTGGAATAACCAAATGACTTGGCAGATTACACTTACCCTACTATCAGAGACGAAAAGACAGGAGTGGAGATTAGACCTCACGTCCCACCGCAGGAAGGAGTTGATCTAGAGAAGTACAGGCAGGCTCTCTACAATCACTGGGGGAGGGACCTCGCTACCGACGTCCGAGAAATCCGACTCGCTTTCGCAGACCGTAACTGGAGTGACGAAGTGAAGAAGCTCCTCCTGTACGAGCCTGAAAGAGGGGGTCTCTCGTACCTGCGCAATTATGTCATCGTTGGAGAAGTCCCAGAGTTCGCGTTTCCTGGATCGTATCGTCTCGAACTCTACCTGCCCAAAGAAGGAGGGTCAGCAGAGCAGGTCATAGACGACATCTCGGTGTTTGGGCGCATAGACCCGAAGAAGTGTGCGGCATGTGAAGAACGACGGGCTGCAGGAAGCTTCGTCCGTGGTCACATCCATCTCGACCCCCTTATCATCGTCAACTTAATTGCTCGGGGTCTAGGCCAAAGTGAACGTCCGCCGGACGGTCAGTCCGCGTGGGATTTGTTGTTTGGCCAGATTAAGGAACGATTCCGGCCACGGCTGGTGCAGTCAAATGGAGCAAAGATCGCGGACACGGAGACGACTTCAGATGACGGGAGAGAACCCCTGGAAAGCGAAAAGATACCCAAGCTGACGCTTCATTGGCACAGCATTCAATTCAATAGGGAGGATTTAACCGCACAGCAAACCACGCAGGAGTCGCACATTGAACTGGCTCTCGAGGACGCTGATGAAGAAACCACAATTGAACTTGTATTGGGAGGTGTATGGAAAAAGGTGTCTGCTCTTGAGCCCCAGAGTGTGTAGGTGAGATGTGGTGGCGGTTATAACCTTCTGACTCGACAGCTATACCGCTGAAAGGATGTCTTGCTCTCCATTTTCTATTATATAAAAAAAAAAGTATGTTTCTTCCGTGTTCCGTACTACCGGTTTCTAGCTGCTCAGTGTACGATATGCGATTCCGACGTGTGCCAATGTGCCTATTGCGACGTGTATGTTTCTTTGCTACTTTTACAGATCCAGTTTTGTACTCGCGCTTGGCTGATGACTTGTCGATGCCATCTACGGCTGTAACGTGTAACACATTAGTCACGCGCGTGTTGTAACACTTGCTTTGATGACTTCGCGTCACGAATCGCGTGTAATGCGCGACTGCCTTCGTGTGGGCTGGCACTTCCATTGCCATTGCCGTCTGCGTCGCGAGCCACGCGCGTTCGAGCGGCCGGTCATTCATGTCACAAGAAATTGTCAGTACTCAAGACTGTTTGATCGCTGGCATCCTGAGCAATGGGAGATCGAGCAGTCAGGTTGCCGTGGCGGTCAACAGGACGTGGCACACTCAATACACGGTCGGGTGCGGTGTTAGCCACTCACCAATCTGAGAGGATCGTCCTAAGTGGCCATACCATAGAAATCCGTGTTTCCAAGCCCATTGCGGGCCAATGTAGAAAAGCTCCATCGAGCATCTGATCAGCAGAAACGCGGTCAACCGCCGTGACGCCGCCGAATAAACACGAAGGAAGCGGAAATTCATGTCCACAGATTCACTCGAACAGGATAGTAGCTCAGCGTGATAGACTTGCTCGCCAATCACCCGAATCGGCCTCTGAGATAGGGACCCGCTTGCGACATGTAGACATTCCAGGCTGCTCCGTGAGCGGCGATTAATGCAGCGAGGAAAACAACCGTGTCTCCATTGGAAGGTTTAAACAGATCTGGGGTATCATGTGGATTTATTTCAGCGACATACTGATCCGTGTTAGTGCGAGCGGAAGTTACGCATCACGCATCCAAGCCCAGCTGTCTCGGACTGCTGTGGCTGCGAGTGATTTGAGGGAACAATGGGATGTGTGAATACCTAAAAAGGCAGGTGCTGTGCTGCCATGTGTCACATGACAGCGACGCGAGTCTGCCTGCTGGGCCAGCACCAAAAGGGATCTCCACTGTGAGCCTGTCTCTTCCAAACCGTCACAAGCAGGTGGGGAGAACAATCAGTGCTCTCTCAATAGTGACAAAGCCCATTCCACACCTCAGGCCACCATCTGAGGGGCTAAATACCCTGCCTGCTCCCAACCCAAATCTGTTCATCATATCTCTTTATCCTCTTTGCACAGCTCACCATGCCAAATCCTCTCCAGAATGAAGAGTGCATTGAGTCACAGTAAGTCCTCTCTGAAAAGGCTCATAACCTATGTGGTTGTGCCACTGATTCCACTCCGGTGAAAAACAGGTATAGTCCAAGCTTGGTGTTCAGCACCAAGGCAAAGAAACTCAAAGCCATTCATTAAGGGCTTGGAGAGGAGGTGGAAGGCCATTGGCTTGGACTGATGTCTGTTGAAGAGTTCTTTGACAACTTCCTCCCTCCTGCTGATGCCCTGCTGCCATGTATTGTGATTGACCCATTTGAGAGAGTCTCTGCTCAGAGGGATGAGAAACTGTGGTATGACCTGTTTGTATGTATTTGTCATTTCTTGTTAGCATTGGTCAGGTAATGATGACCACAGTCCAGGTTAAGGCAATCTGAAGATGGATATCACATCTTGAGGCCATAAATACAAGCTGTAGGCCAGATGTGACAATGAGTGCAATGCTGAAGATGGATATATCATTCTATAAATGTGTCAAGGGAAAGCAATGTCCAAAGTGGACAGATTTCTCAAAATGGAACTGTGGATCAAATTCAAGAACAAAGAGGCTATATTCAAGGATCTGAAGGAGTTGGAATTAGAAATGGAGCACAAGCAACTTTGTTGTTTGGCCATCACCAATGGTTCATTTACTTCCCAGACTGACAAAGGATTTGATGAGCATGGCCAACTGGCTCACTATGTGAGCACACTTCATAGCAAACAATTCTGCCATTTCTTGTATTTGATCCTGGTTGAAGGGAATAGTGTCTGATTCCTCTGATGGGAACCCACTGGTATGATCATGATAGCTGGGTTTAACTACCAGACAAACCCAGAGCTGATGGCTGAATTCCTGTGACAGTCTGACCACCTCCCTTCCAAGGACTGCAAACATGATGATTTGGTGTGACCAGTGAACCTTCCTCCCAATGCTGACATGTGAGTGAGGGAATCACTCAGGATGAAGGACAAGGATGCATCATTGTACAAGTATACATTGCCTGGTCTGATTGGTAAGGGATATGCATATGGACTGATGCCACAGATACAAAATTGGTCCCTGGTCAGTTGATGTACCAAGAACTTGCTTGTCTACTGGATTCCAGATGTGAATGTTGGTGGAACAAGCAAGTTGTCTACTGATTCCAAGTTCCCCAGGCTAGGGTGTTGCAAAGGCAGGGTCCAACAAGAACAAGAGAAAGAAGAAGGAATTTGAGACAGAGAAGATGATATATATGAAGGACATGTGGTGGTTCTTGTCAGACTTGCCAGGGATTGAGATCAAGCCAGAGCATGGGATCTATGAGATGCTCCATGACTGTGACATGCCACACATCCCCAAAGATGTTGCTGGTGGAGATGTCCCTGGAGAAATGATAAAAGTGCAAGATTTTTTGGATGCATCATAGCTGTGTGTAAATCCAAGGATATCTCCATATCAACACTACTGACTAGTGCATGGCATTGTGGGATGACCATTGTCCAAGTTCAGACCAACCAAGGAACTTGTCAAAGTGTTGGATGTGCTGGAAGGTACAGTGACTCCAAAAAGCATTACAATATTTGATACTTTTTTTATGCAGCTAAGATAACATTTGATAGTGTGGGAATTTCGCTTACCTATAGTAAGACCGTGGGAGGTATGGACTCATGGCTACAAAATGGTCTCTGGATCATGTGATTTGGTTCAAGGGGTGTGAAGATACAATTATTTTAAAGTAGATATGTCATTATAACACTTTTTGTACTTTTGAGATAGATAGTACAATCTTACTCAAATGATAGGATGTTGTTTGCACTACAAATAAATATATACATATAATATCATGTCTGAGTTTAAAACAGTTCCCACACCTCTTGATTTCCAACTATTATCATTATGAGATCTCTCTCTACTACTTAGAAAAACACTATTCTTTTTCAGCTTGATTCTGGCCTCTCAGTTCACTCTATTTCATCCACCATTGGTGTCAGCACTGCAACTATATCTAGACTTTATTCTAAAGAGCACTCTGACTTACAAAAGTCCACTGGAGGCCATCTATCTAAACTTTCCTCTTCCAACATTTGTTATGCTATTTATCTCATATCATCTCAAAAGGCTGAGAATGCTGTCCAGGTGACCAAACCTCTCTCTAGGATCATCAATCAACCTCTCCATCCAAATACTATTCATCTCCACTTGAAAAAATCTGGTATGAAGGTGTTACGTGTACACGTAGTTCCTAGCTGTCGAGCACACTTCGGTAGTAGCGCGAGACTAATAGAGCTCTGAACCTCACTATCCCTTTTGTAAAGGGACTCATGGATGACTAGCAATTACACGTAGATTGCATAGAACTAGCTAGGGAAAAGTAGTGTACATGGACTTGTATAAATACTCAAGCATTGCTGTACCAACTAGATGCGGTAGTACTATCTATAGTAGTTGGAGTTACTCGATATGGTAGTTGGGGAAATGCGGCATGGTGAGAGACGTGCTGTGGGAGTGGTAATGTCCGGATGTGGAAGTGTAACAGAGGAGGTACATATAAGGAAGGCAAGCTCACAGGATGGACAACAGATCAAGGTATAGTGGCAGGGTTTCCTTATTGAGGGAGATTACTGTGTCTAAAGGGTTCTGAGAAGGGAGGGAGTCATCTGCATACCACGACAGAAAGATACCCTCGACAGAAGAGCTAGAGAATGTGGTCACGGATTGGGCAAGCCTGTAGTGTGCCATAACATTACCCCTGGTATAGCTCTGAGACACCATCTCAGAAATCCTGAGAGGAGACGGATGAAGCAGTTGATGTTCCTCGGTGGGACATGGATGATCCCACAAGATTTCTGTTGTAGGGGGTGGTTCGGGTGCAGGCAGTGGCCACATATCCTGGGGTTCCACAGGTGGTACAAAGATGGAGGAGACACACGTATTGTGGATGTCCTGGAGCAGAGGTGTGGCAGAAAGGGCAAGAGTAGTAGACGCAGTCAACACTATAGTGGTTGAGTGATCCACATCGGTGGCATGCTGCCCTCCGTCTGCATGTCGGGGTAATCATTGGTGAGCCGTCCTCACTGGTCCCGTCTGGTGCCTCTGTGTCTGAGGTCTGTTCCAATCGAACTCTAAGAGCTCAGGTGTGGGTGGATCTGCTTCGGCATGGTCGGGAAGGTATCTGTGCTGTGGAATTGGGGTCGGGCGGCGGAGTGGTTGGGAGGAGAGTGGCGAAGTTGATTGCTGGCGGCGGAATGGGTATGGGCTGCGGTGATACCGAGTGTGGTAGGCTAGGAACTGGGGAGCTGAGTCTGGTGTGTCCAGCCTGGTCCACCTCACCACTGGGTGAGTCTCTCCAGTAGTATTCGCGGTATTCGTCGTCCGAGAGGAGGGCCAGACAAATTCTAAGAATGGGGAGGTAGGCATCTTCTGGCAGTTGGTAGATGAGTGGTATTAATCCTGCGGCCTCGAATAGTTCAAAAAGGGTAGTTTGTGTTCTCCTGAGGTGATGAAGATTGTTCGCAGTGGAAATCTGATGGGGTAGTCCCAGTTCCTTGATCATACGAGAGGAGGCTAATAGATCCATGGTAAGCTGGCAAGAATGGATATAGAATGAGTAAAGTCGAAGAAGTAAGGGAAGAAAAATGTCACTCTCCTGGCAGATGACTTGTTCCAAGGCAAATATGGCATCGGGAGAGTCTAAAAGGTCAAAGATAAATCCCATCATGTGGGAATCCATGAGGTGATCTAGGTGGAGCAAGGGACGATCTTCTAAAGACAGAGGAATAACAGGATCTGCCATTTTAGACTCTGGGTTTGGCAGTGGGGGTAAAGGTAGGGAGGTAAGGACTATTCTGAAAAGTCAATTGGGAAGGGCGAAGACAAAATGGAATGAAGTATAAAGTGCCTGCTCTAGTGAAGGTGAAGGAAGTTTCAAAATAGTGATTTGGATAGGAAACGAATAATTTATGATAGGCATGGACTGCATCTTTGGACTCACCACCCTGGATTGGCATTGCCGGTCCAGCCCCCATTGGTGGTATCCTCCCCAGGAAACGTCACCAAGAAACCCCAAGTCCATGTGGCTCGGGGTAACTCCAGTGGCTGAGTAGGATCGGGGAGATCGTGATCGGCAGGGGGAGCTGGTTGTGGTGGGGCGGAGACGGTGACGGCGTAGCGCACGTCGTTCCTAAGGCTAATGATGCACCTATGGGAATCCCAGATACAGAGGTCCAAAAGAAAAAGGGGTAGGAAGATGAAAGCGAAATAAAGGGAAAGAAGAATGTAAGCTGGGGTTGAAAGAGTGGGGAGAGAGAACATAGTAACTATTTATATCATAGGGATTAGTTCTCCTAGGTGAGGTTTCTTCGTCGGCCGGTTGAGGGGAATTCCTTGGGACAGGCTGCTTTATATGCATTTAGTAGTTGTCATGCCTCAATTAGGTTTTGTTCTGGTTCCCAAGTGTTCTCTGCTGTGGAATATCCCTTCCAGGAAACCAGGTACTGCCTTCAGCCTGCGGTGCCTCGATGACTTAGGATTTGTTGGACTTTGTACTGGTCCTCCCCTGTGATGACATCAGGTGGCGGATTGATGAAATTGGGGCTGTGTTCCACAGTCTCTCGATATGGGGAAAGTAAGGAGGTGTGGAACACGGGGTGTACCTTCCAGGTGGGAGGAAGCCGCAATTGGTAGATCACGGGGGATATTACCCTTTCTATTTCAAACAGACCTTCCTGTCGTGGGGCTAGTTTGTGAGAGGCATACCACATTTGGAGATTCTTGTTATCTAACCAGACCTTATTGCCAACTTTCCAAGGTTTGAATTTTGAGCGGACCCATGCCGCCATCTGTTGCCTGGCTACGTGATGGGTGTGTTGCGCCTCTTCCCGGGCTCGTTTTAGTAGGATGAGTCGTTCTTCCAAAGCGGGGAGGAACATTTTTCTGAGAGAGGGGTAGGCATGAGGTTTGTATCCCATCATGAGAGAGAATGGGGTCTGTTTGGTGACGGAATGCACGGCAGTATTGTGAGAGAATTCAGCCATGGAGAGAAGTTCAGACCAAATGTGGGGGTTACCTTGACAGAAAATGTGAAGATAGGTTTCAAGCTCTTGGTTCACATGCTTGGTTTCTCCATCAGTTTGCAGGTGGTAAGCAGTGGAGAGAGCAATGTCATATTCGAGCAGTCTGGCAAGTTCTCTGGCAAAGGCAAAGGCGAATTGGGGTCCTCGATCAGAGATGCACTTGTCGTGTAGACTGAACCTAGGGAAGACTTTTTGGAAAAAGAGGGAGGCTATCCTTTTTGCATCGATGTTTTTGGTACAAGGGGTGAAAATTACCCCCTTTGTAAGGCCATGGTTGACCACGACCATGATGGAGTCAAATCCAGCAGATAGGGGGAGATCGGTAATGAGATTGACAGACACAGACTGAAATGGGTGGGTGGCTGTGCTAGCGATGGGATTTGCCAGCAGGACAGTCAGGTGTGTGAGAACTTTCGAGGCTTGACAGGTGGCGCAACCTGAGATATATTTTCGCACGAAGCCAGAAAGTCCCAGCCACCAATAGTCATGCTGTAACAGGTGTAAAAGCTGGAAGAAGCTGGCATGTCCCCCCGCACCAGAAGCATGGATTGAATGTACAAGATCCCGTCGAGCCGGTTCCGGGATATAGAGTCATCCTTGACAATAGAATGACCCATTGGTGAAGTGCCAATCAGCAGGGTGGATACGTGGGATGATGGATTTGTCTTTGGCCAATGCTGCAAGTGCGTCCGTAATGAAAGGGTCGGAAGAGGTGGAATGGATGATTTTCTCCTACAAGGCAAGATCGATGGTTTGGACGAATTGTTCCTTGGGGAGAAGGGTTACATCCGTATTATCTGACTCCGTATTTTCACTGGTGGTTCGGGAAAGGGCATCGGCGGGTGCCATTCCTGATCCTAGTACGTGTTTGAATGTCAAATCAAAATCCTATAGGAACAACATCCAACGGGCCTGTTGCCGCAATAGCTTTTGGGGTTGGCAGAAGTAGGTGAGGTTCTTGTGGTCGGTGAGAATCGTTACCTGATGTTGCATTCCACTGAGATAACTCCACCATTCCTCCAAAGCGTGAATGACTGCCAGTAGTTCCCGGTCGTAGATGTCGTAATTCTGCTCTTCTGGGGAGAAGGTCTTGGAAAAATAGGTGTTTGGGTGGAGGTCCCCATTAGCATCTTTCTACATCAGGACAGCTCCACATGTGACAAGGGAGGCATCGGTCATCACGAAGAATGGATGTTCGACCTTGGGGAGTTGAAGGATAGGTCGCATGCAGAAGGCTGCCTGTAACGTTTGAAAGGCTTGTTGACATGAGTCCATCCAAGCCCATGCCACCCCTTTCTTGGTAAGGTCATGGAGAGGTCTACAAATCACAGAGAAGTTAGGGATAAACTTCTGATAGAAATTGCAGAACCTCAAGAAAGATTGGATGGCTTTTACGGATTGTGGGGGAGTCCATTCCTGAATGGCCCTCAGCTTGACCGGATCTAGGGTGATTTGCCCTGGGCGAATGATCATTCCCAAGTATTCCACTTCTTTGACATTGAAGAAACATTTAGCAAGTTTGAGGAATAGCTTGTACTCCCTCATCCTCTGCAAAACCTGGTGTGTTCATTGGTGGTGGATTTCCAGGTCACCATCAGTATGAATGATAAGGTCATCCATATAGATCAACAACCACCCCTTGGCAATCATGTCTCGGAAGACATTGTCCATCAAGGCCTGGAATGTGGGAGGGGAATTACAGAGTCCAAAGAACATTACTGTTGGTTCGAAGAGGCCAAATGGGGTGATGAATGCGGCTTTCCATTCATCTCCTTCCTTTATCCTGACGTTATTATATCCCCATCGCACATCAAACTTGGTGAAGACCGTAGAGTGCTTTAGTTGATCAATTAACTCGGAGATCAGGGGAAGAGGATAAGCGTTCTTCATGGTATGTTGGTTTAGATATCAATAATCCTGGCAGGGGCGTAATCCACCATCTTTTTTTGACACAAAGAAGAATGGTGAAGCCTGTGGTGATTTTGAGGGTCGTATCTTTCCTGAAGCGAGGTGTTCATCGACAAACTCTTTACATGCAGCCAACTCTTTTGGATTTAATGGATATGCCTTCGCCACTTTGGGTAGGAAATCACATGTGACATCGATAGTGTGGTCATAGGGTCGTTTCGGGGGCAATTCTCCTTTTGTTGGTTCCTCAAATACATCCGCGTAAGTTTGGAATTCTTTCAGCAGGGTCATGCTGGTTGTTTTCGCTTTTGTCGCCAATTCGGTGGACAAGGTTGTTCGGGCAACAGAAAGATGATCCAATTCTAGATATCTCATGAGATATCTTTGTTCGATGGGATCAGTTGGTTTGGTTCGGGCGGGTGGAATAGTGACTATCCTGGTTTCCCAGTTGATGCGTGGGTTTGTCTCTTGTAACCAGGTGATCCCTAGGATTAGCTGTTCCTTTCCACAATCGAGGACTAAGAAGGTCCTTGATTCTTCTTGTTCCGCTATCTGGAGGGTTAGGGTGACTGAGTGTTGGATGAGGCCCCCTTGGTTGTTAGACCCATCCATGTTGTTTGCAACAAATGGTCGTGGAAGTCTATTCATTTTCCACCTGTTTGCCTGGACAAGATATTTGTGAATAAAACACCCTGTGGCTCCGCTGTCGATAAGAGCAGTTATTTCAATGGATTTTTGAGCGTCTGATTCGTACACTTGAACTGGGAGTTTGATTGCTCTCGAG
The DNA here is from genome assembly GCA_038090195.1 of Boletellus deceptivus. Lineage (NCBI taxonomy): Eukaryota > Fungi > Basidiomycota > Agaricomycetes > Boletales > Boletaceae > Boletellus > Boletellus deceptivus. The sequence goes on from JBBPMG010000248.1 coordinate 23,065, forward strand.
TTTGTTCCTAGTACAAAGACAGGTGCAAGTTCTATAGGAGGCATAGCCATTGATTCTACTCTCCTTTTCAAAAATCCTATTTGATTGCGGTTACATGGACCTCCTGTTCCTCGTCAGGGGTTGTGCAGACTTTGAGGATCCTGAGGAGTTCACTCTGGGAGAGATCACTTTTTTGGATGAATTCTCCCAAGGCGTCCATTTTGACTGTTGCTATGGTGGCTGAAGACCGTTGACGGGTATTTCCTGCAAGTCTAGATCCTCCTCCCTTCCTGTGGTTGCTGGATCAACACCCTACCCGATGGCATACAAAGCATTTGTTATTCTTCATATGCTCTGCTCGCTCGGTGGGTGAAAGTCTGACGGAGTCAATATCCATGGTGTTTGGGTCACGAGTGGGAGTAGTCCTGGTTGTGGAGGTGAACAGGAGGTAGGAAGTTCGCTCTCTTATCTTTTTCAACCTTCTGAAATTTTCGTCGAACACATGAGCTCGCTTTATCCAATCTTTCCAGGTCGTTGGTTGGGGGTTAAGCGTTGCCATGGCGTTGGCGAGTTTCCCGTCTACCCCTCTTCTTAGGACATCTATAAGGATGTCATCATGCCCAGTATCCAGCTTGCTTCGGTAAGCTTGTAATTCGAAGGCTGATGTATACAAGTCGAAATTTCCTCGTTTGAGCCTTTGAAGAACGTTTCTTTCCTTGATATCAGGAAAGTCACCTTGCTTCAGGTCATAGATAGTATTCCTAGCTCGCTCTTGTTGCCCAGAGGGGACAAAAGCTGCATGAAAAGCTGCTAGGAAATCGTTGTAGGTGGAATCAGGGGCTCGATTGTACCAGCTTTCTGCGAATGCGGCTCCTCTTCCCTTCGTAAGTTTATTGAGACACATGAGGATCATTACTGGTTAATCCTTTTTATAGATGTGTTCGTTGATTGCAAAGTATGCGTTCATCGACATGATCCATCTTTCGGCATCCTCTGGTTGTCCACTGAAATCTCTGGAGAGGGCTGCACGGAGCTCTCCCTTTTTCTCAGTCTGATTGGTGGTGGCGTCTGCCATTTCTTCATCGTTATCTGACTTCTCAGATACTGCTGGTTCTACTCAAATGAGTGATGAGGGTAGCAGTGACAGGGTGGTTGGTTCTGCTTTAGTCACAGTCGGTTCAGATGGGTGAACAGGAGTTAATAACGAGGAGGAAGGTCGTCTCCTTCTGATGAGTGGATTCACGGCAGGGGAAGGTCTTCCTGCAATGCGTCACAAAATTGGCGAGGCACTCTGATATGGATTCTTGTATGGCAACAGCTGGGTTGACTGAGACAGGGTTCCTTTGTCCTCAGTATAGAACACGTCTTTGTGTTCTTCATCTGATTCTTTCAGGACATGGTACGACGCGTTGTTGGTTGGTCGGACCCTTCTGCTGAAAAGCAGGGGTCTAGGGATGAGCTAGTTCTTTTGTTACGCATACATGTAGTTCCTAGCTGTTGAGCATGCTTCAGTAGTAGCACGAGACTAATAGAGCTCTGAACCTCACTATCCCTTTTGTAAAGGGACTTGTGGATGACTAGCAACTACACGTAGATTGCATAGAACTAGCTAGGGAAAAGTAGTGTACATGGACTTGTATAAATACTCAAGCATTGCTGTACCAACTGGATGCGGTAGTACCGTCTATAGTAGTTGGAGTTACTCGATATGGTAGTTGGGGAAATGCAGCGTGGTGAGAGACATGCTGTGGGAGTGGTAACGTCCAGATGTGGAAGTGTAACAGAGGAGGTACATATAAGGAAGGCGAGCTCACAGGATGGACAACAGATCGAGGTATAGTGGCAGGGTTTCCTCATTGAGGGAGATTACTGTGTCTAAAGGGTTCTGAGAAGGAAGGGAGTCATCTGCATACCACGATGGAAAGATACCCTCGACAGAAGAGCTGGAGAACGTGGTTGCAGATTGGGCAAGCCCATAGTGTGCCATAACAGAAGGCTGTAGTCAAGTCCAAATGCCCTCTACTCTCAGCCAAGTATCACAAGGCTCATTTAGACTTTCCCTATACTCATAAAGATTGGACTATAGATGATTGGAAGAAGGTAGTATGGTTTGATGAGACCAAAATCAATTGTCTAGGGTCAAATGGATGTAAATGAGTATGGAAAAAGTCAAGTGAGGGACTTAATGACAAGCTGATAGAAGGAACTGTCAAGTTTGATGGTGGTTCTGTGATGATATGGGGCTATATGACTTGACAGAGAGCTGGATTTGCCACCAAGATTGATGGTAGGATGGATGGGGACCTCTGCCTTCAAATTTTGAAAGATGAGCTCTGTCAAACTCAGGAGTATTATGGTCTCTGTCCTCTTGATACCATCTTTCAGCAAGACAATAATCCAAAGCACACTTGCAAAAACATCAAGGAATGGCTAGAGGAACAGGAATTTAGGACTATGGTGTGGCCTGCACAGTCTCCAGACCTCAATCCTATTGAACATATCTGGAGCTACCTTAAGAGAAGAGTTGCAGAGTATGAGCATCCTCCTAAGGGTGTTCTGGAGTTATGGGAGAGAGTTGAAACAAAGTGGAAGAAGATACCAGTGGAGGAGTGTCAGAAATTGATTGAAAGCATGCCTAGAAGGATCCAGGCAGTAGTTAGAGCCAAAGGAGGATATACCAAGTACTGATTTTGCATGAATATCCTGTTCATCTCAAAAGTACAAAAAGTGCTACAATGACATATCTACTTTAAAATAATCATATCTTCACACCCTCTGGACCAAATCACATGATCCAGAGACCATTTGGTAGCCATGAGTCCATACCTCCCACGGTCTCACTATAGGCAAGCGAAATTCCCACACTATCAAATGTTATCTTGGGTACACAACAAAAGTATCAAACATTGTAACACTTTTTGGAGTCACTATACATGTGTTGAGCTATTTGTGCACAGATTCATTGATCAATGGATGGATAGCACACAAACATGCATTTGAATATGGGAAGATCCTGCATTGTATTATGATTTTATCACTTGGTTATGGTCTATTCATTTTCTCTGTTCTTCATCCTGTTACAATTTCCTATGGGATGACCCACTTTGCCAGTTCCTTTCTCAACCCTTCCCCTTACATCAATGACTCACCTCCATTTCTTAACCCACTAGATATGGTTATGCCTCCCACCATGGAGACATTACTGTTGTACCTGGATCTCCTCTCAATCCTGTAAAGCTATGGCTCCTCTTTTGTACTATAGGTGTTACACTCCCAAATCTGGATGTTACCACTCCCACAGTACATCTCTCACTGTACCATGTTTCCCCCATTTCCATATTGAGTAACTCCAACTACTATAGATGGTACTACTGCATCTAGTTGGTACAGCTCTGCTCAAGTATTTACACAAGTCTGTGTACAGTATGATTCCCCAGCTAGTTCTATGCAATCTACATGTAGTTGCTAGTCACCCACTAGTCTGACCTGAGGGACAGATAGTGAGACTGGATCTCTATTAGTCTCACACTACTATTGAAGTGTGCTTGACAGCTAGAACTACATGTATGCATAACAAAAGAACTAGCTCATCCCCTGATCCCTGCCACTGAGCAGAAGGGTCCAGAACTTTGGCAACATGTTGTACCATGTGTCAAGAGAGACCACTGAAGAACACAAAGAAGTGTTCTACACCAAAGACAAAGGAACCCTGTCCCAGCCTACCCAACAACTACCCTGCAAAAACCCATACCAGAGTGTATCACTGATCTCATGAAGAATTGCAAGACAACCATCTTTTGGAAGTAAAGGCTAAACTTCCAAACAGGAGCACAGACCGAGGGACAGCCAAGAGATAAGCAAAGAGTGTGAGACTCACTCTTTACTCAAATGGTGGTAGGAGAGACTTGCAGTCAGAGTGGGAGCAGGTCTTGAATCAAGAGTAGGTGGTGGTGGTGATGAACTCTTGTGGTAACAAGGTGAAGAGCCACTCAGGTGTTGGGACTCCTTGAACTGCTATCAAATTAGGACCTAAGGGCCTGGTATAAATACAGTCTAGTACTAAGGTTAAAGCTCAGACTGAAATGTGAAACTCTATGTGAAACATAGGTAAAATGTGTTTGACATATCTGAAACACATATCAAAGAAGTCTCATAAAGATGAAACTGATATATGTGAAACATTGATGAAAAGAAGTGTTTCACCTGTTGATGTAACAAAGAAGGTCTATGTTTCTGTTTCTGATGGAAATGCATAGCCTTATGCTGTAATATGAGAAGCATAAATGTAACAAATCATGTGTCATAGAGATCACCATCAAATGATAAGCTAAATGATAAGATGAATGTGATAAGATGATCTCCGAGATAAGATAAGAAGATAAGATAAGATATCTTCAACACCATCCCCTGCTGCAAACCCAGTAAGAAGGAGAAGACCTTCCTCCATGTTGTTACCTCTAGTACAACCAGCTGCCCCTGTCATAACCACTAGGGAACTACAACTCCCCTTGCCATTACCTTCCCCCCAGATAAGGATACAACCTGTGGAATTGGAACATGCAGACAACAACAAAGAAATGGCCAACATCCCCCAGCAAAACAAGGATATTAAGAAGGGAGAACTATAAGTAACCCTACCTGCTGATTTCAGTGGGTTACCTGAGGATGCTGAGTGATAGATCATGTCTATGAATGCCTACTTTGTGATCAACAAGCATATCTATCAGAAAGATGAACTGGTCATGATTCTTACCTGTCTCAATAAACTTATCAAAGGAAGAGGAGCAGCATTCACTGAAAGCTGGTACAACAAAGCTCTGGATTCAAAATATGATGACTTCCTCACCACATTCTGAGCAGCATTTGTTCCCTCAGGGCTAAAAGAAAGGGCCAGGAATGTGATTTATGACTTAAAGCAGACAGACTTCCCGGATCCCAAAGAAAAGAACATCCTTCAATGATTGAGAAGGGAGAACTTTGATTTGTATGCCACGGCATTTGAATTACAAACCTACAGAAGTGAATTGGAAACAGGACATGATGACATCCTCATTGATGTGTTAAAGAGAGGGGTAGACAGGAAGCTTGCCAATGCAATGGCCACCCTGAATCCTCAGTCAGAAACTTGGAAGGATTGGATCAGGAGGGCCCACACCTTTGATGAAAACTTTTGACACCTGAAAAAGATTAGGGAGCACACACACTACATTCCATTCACCTCCTCTTCAAGGGTGACTCCTACTCATGATCCAAATGCAATGAACATTGATTCAGTCCAATTAACTCCTGCTGAAAGAGCTAAACATATGAGGAATAAAAAATACTTCATATGCCATCACACAGGTTGTCAATCCAGCAATCACTACAAAGGGGGGCCCTGTCCATCTAACAGAAACCAACCACAAGCAACTGTGGCCCAAACCACTATGGATGCACTAGGGGAGTTCATTCAAAACAGTGATCTCTCCCAGAACAAATTGCTTCAAATCCTCAAAGTCTGCACTACTCCTGACAAAGAACAGGAGGTTCACACCACCACTCTCAAAGAGGATTTTTAGCTTGGAGGACAGGAACAATGACTGTACCTCCAATAGATCTCACACCAGTCTTTGTATTAGGAATGAATTCTAGAGCAATCAAACTCCTGATTCAGCTTTACAAGACTAGCACAGGAAAACCCATTGACATCACCACCCTAGTAGACAGTGGGGCCACAGGATGCTTTGTCCACAAATACTTAGTACAGGTGAATTGCTGGAAAATGGATTGACTCCTGAAACCATTTATTGCCAACAACACTGATGGATCCCAGAATCAGGGAGGCCTAATCCACCATTCAGTTAAGCTACAGTTATGTATTGGAGAACAAAGAGAAATGCACACCTTCTTAGTTCTTGATTGTGAAAAGGAGTGGATCATTCTAGGAATAACCTGGCTGCAAGAAATAAACTTACAAATTAACTGGACAACTGGAATCATCTCAATTTCTCCAAAAACAAAGAAAGAAGATCTCATAAAACAGTGGTATTTCCTGAGATATCTAGAGCTTGACCATATCACTATTGCCTGGACAACTTTGTCAACCAAACTTGCCCAACAAGCTGGTCCAACTAACATAGACCTTCTGGAAGAGTTCCGAGAATATAAGGATGTCTTTGGAGAACCCTACAAAGGAGAACTTCCCCTGTCCAGGCCATATGACCATGCCATAGAAGTCACACACAACTTCTTACCAAAAGTCACAAAGGCATATCCACTCAACCCAAAAGAGTTAGCTGCATGCAAGGAATTCATAGACAAACACCTTGCATCCAGGAAAATATGCCCTTCAAAATCCCCCCAAGCCTCTCCCTTCTTCTTCATCCAAAAGAAGGATGGAGGGTTGCAACCTTGTCAAGACTACCAATACCTGAACCAACACACCATGAAAAATACATACCCTCTCCCCCTGATCTCAGATTTAATTGATCAACTCAAAAATTCCACCATCTTCACCAAGTTTGATGTAAGGTGGGGGTATAATAACGTCCAGATCAAGGAAGAAGATACATGGAAAGCAGCATTTATCACCCTGTTCAGACTATTTGAGCCAACAGTTATGTTCTTTGGTCTTTGTAATTCCCTCCCAACTTTTCAAGCTCTCATGGATGACATATTTCAAGACATGGTGGCTGAAGGATGGCTCCTAATCTATATGGATGACCTCATTATTCATACCAACAATGATCTAACCCTTCACTGTCAATGCACTCAATGGGTACTACAATGAATGAGAGAGCATCAGCTCTACCTCAAACTTTCAAAATGTTTCTTTAATGTCATGGAGGTCAAGTACTTGGGAATGATCATCAAACGGGCCAAATCACCTTAGACCCAGTTAAATTACAGGCCATCAAGGATTGGAAGGCACCATGGTCAGTCAAGGCTGTCTGTTCATTTCTGGGATTTTGCAACTTCTATTGCAAATTTATTCCAGGATTCTCTGAAATCTGCCACCCCTTGCACAACCTCACTAGGAAAGGTGTCCTGTGGACCTGGACAGATCAATGCCAACAAGCTTTCCTAACCTTACAATGATTATTCTGCACTCAACTGATCTTTCAACTTCCCTGCATTGAACACCCATTCTTTGTGATGACCAATGCATCCCTTGTCACATGTGGGGCTGTACTAATGCAGAAAGACTTCAATGGCAACCTTCACCCTGTCACCTACTTTTCAAAAATGTTCTCCCTAGAAGAAAGGAACTACAACATCTATGATTGAGAATTGCTGGCAGTTATTCATGCACTCAAAGAATGGTGACATTACCTTACTGGGACACAACACCCAGTGACCATTCTCACTGACCACAAAAACCTCACTTACTTCCATCAACCACAGAAGCTTTCTCAACAACAAGCCTGTTGGATGTTGTTCTTACAGGATTTCAACTTGATCTTTGCCCATATGCCCAGTTCTGGTATGGCTCTGGCCAATGCACTTTTCCAATCCTCAACTGAAGGCATGGAGTCCAACAACCAAGGGGTGGTCCTTCTGTCTAAAGCTCATTTCGTTAACATCATTAACATTGTCCTCCAGGATAAAATTGCTTGGTCTATGATGACCAACCCATTTGTCATTGACACTTTGGCTGTCCTTGAGCAGGACTGATCCATTCTCCCTCATACCTTACATGCCAATTGGCATTTCAATAATGGTTCCCTCTACTTTAAGGAATGCCTCTATGTCCCTGAATTGGCACACCATGACCTTGTTCACTCTCTTCACACATCCCCTGTAGGAGGGCATACTGTTACACTTGGCATGGATAGTGACAAGCATAGACTTGAGAGTTTCAACAATGAGTTGAGGTGTTGATGCGTCTGTGTATCAATGATGGAGTTGGTCGAACAGGTTCAGTGTGAGGCCACAAGGGAGAGGACAAAGCTACTCCTCAAGGGTTTGGTGTACTGATAGTGCTAAGGACCAGTCAGGTTGGGGTGTTGAGGAGGACTGAGCAAGCGCAAGGTCAAGTGAGGTTTGATGTGAATGAAGCTAAGATTCAAGTAAGACTGGCTTGGAGTACATGGTATGGAGAGCTGAGTCTTATATACTCTAAAGTATTGTGCATGGACCAAGCTGTATGTGTATTGAGGAAGGAAATCATACAATAATAGAAATCAAGAATGAACAAGAAAGGAAAAAGAAGTCTGAGATGGATCGGACACAGAATAAACAAGTATGACAATGAGAAGCGGAAATGAAAAGGAGGTCCAAGTTGGATCAGACAATGCATAAGTGAGTATGACAAGGGTTCTGTAGGCTTGGATCTACATGTAAGAAGGAAAGAGTAAGTGTCCAGCTGGACAGACATTTATGGTGGCTAATCGTAAAAAGAAAAGAAAGGTAATGTCCTTATAGCACAGTAGAGAAAACATAACACATGCCAGCTATTTCTTGCTGTTACACCTGTTAAAGTGTGACTACTGGTGGCCAGGACTTTCCAGTTTTGTGTGAAAATACATCATGAGATGTGCCATCTACCAAGCCTCAAAAATTCTCACACATCCAACTATCCCTCTGGCAAACCCCATTGCCAGCACTGCCACTTGCCCCTTTCAGTCCATCTCTGTTGATCTTATTATGGATCTTCCCCTGTTGGATGGCTTTGATTCAATATTGGTTGTGGTCAACCATGGCCTTATGAAGGGGGTAATTTTCACCCCTTGTACCAAAAACATTGATGTCAAGGGCATCATCTTTCTATTTTTCCAAAAAGTATTCCCTTGATTCAGCCTACATGACAAATGTATCTCTGATCAGGGCTCTCAATTTTCCTCTGTCTTTGCCAGAGAACTCACCCACCTTCTAGAATATGACATCACCCTTTCTATCACTTATCACCCACAAACTGATAGAGAAACTGAATGAGTAAACCAAGAATTGGAAACATACCTCAGAATTTTCTGTCAAGGCAACCCTCACATCTGGTCTGAACTCCTTCCAGTGACAGAATTCTCCCATAACACCACTGCACATTCCATCACCAAGCAAACCCCTTTTTCTCTCATGATGGGATATAAACCTCATGCCTATCCCTCCCTTGGAAAAACCTTCCTCCCAGCTTTAGAAGAATGCCTCACACTTTTGAAAAAGGCTCAGGAAGAAGCACAGCAGGCACACCACATCACTAGATAGCAGATGGCAGAGCAGATCAGATCAAAATTCAAACCCTGGAAAGTTGGTGAAAAAGTCTGGCTAGATAACAGAAATCTCCAAATGCAGTACACCTCTCACAAACTGGCCTCCTGTCAGGAGGGACTATTCGAAATAGAATGGGTAATCTCCCCTGTAGTATACCAATTGTGGCTTCCTCCTACCTGGAAGGTACATCCTGTGTTCTATGCCTCATTACTATCCCATTATCAAGAGACTGTGGAACACAGCCCCAACTTCATCAATCTGCCACCTGATGTTATTGCAGAAGAAGAACAGTACAAAGTCCAACAAATCCTAAGTCATCAAGGCACTGCTGGCCAAAGGCAGTACTTGGTCTCCTGGAAAGGCTACTCCACAGCAGAAAATACCTGGAAACTGGAATGGAACCTGATAGGGACACAGCAATTACTAAATGCATATAAGGCCACCCATTCCAAGGATTTCCCCCCAACCAGATGACAAAGACACTCCAGCTGAGAGAAAACCCCTACAGTACAAATAGTTATGATGTGTTCTCTCATGGCTCTCCCTACCCCTGCTTTCATCCTCCTCTGCCTCTGTTTTACTTTTATTTTCCTCCCTCTTTTTCTCTTAGGACTTTGCATTTGGGACTCCCACTGGCACATCATCAGCCATCAGAATGACATACAGTAT
>JBBPMG010000249.1:1067-18007 GCA_038090195.1 Boletellus deceptivus
GAAGGGGCCCCCCGCCCCCCCCACCCACGGGATCCCCCCCCCCCCCCCCCCCCCGAGGTCAACACCCCCGCAAACCGCCGACACGTCACCTCCGACTATGCATGGCATTGAACCCGATCGAAACACCGAAACATATAGCTGTGCATGTACGATACCGACAAAGTATGTTTACTAGTATGAACTGACCAATAAAAAAACTTGGAGAGCAACGGTCTCTCCGCTCCGCCGAAAATGTACACGTGCAAGCAAGCAGACAACCAAGGCCGAGACTATGTCGTGAGCATGGGGGCAGCAAAAAAGGCATCAAAGGGCCCAGACCTCCGATGAGAAGAAGATGGCGTGGCTTTGCGAGAGCTCTTCTCGCCCATCATCCCCGCAATTTCCCGGACAAGATCCTTCAGCCGGAAATCTTCCACAGGCTTGTTCAGCACCTCCTTCCTGCACGACGGACAGGTGTATTCGGGTCGATGTCGCCGTAGCTCGGCGAGGACTGTTCGCAGGTGAAGTGGGCCGTGGGGTCCGTATGCTTGCAAATTGGGAACCATCTGAAGAAGAGCCTGGACCTGTCCTCCCAGCGCAGCACGGTTATCGTCCAACTGAGGGTTCGCCATCATGTGTTGGGCTTGTGTCGTGCTGAACCAGTCGACGAGGCAATCTTCACAGAAAGAGTGACCACACTGAGGAAGGCTGCAAGCATACACTCAGGTCCGGACGCGCTCGCATACAGGGAGGACGACGGACGTGTATGGACACCACATGGTGAGCGTGCACACCTCGCAAGAGGTGTGTTCTCCCAGCCTCGACAAGACCTGCCAGACGCATGGATCAGATGACGCGAGGGCGCGAAGAGGAGAGATGGGGGCTTGCTTCATTACTGGAGCAATTGCGTTTGAGCTCTCCCACCTCTCGCGTGGAGGATACGAGTAGCTGCTCGGAGCGTTTGAGCTCCTGCGGAGCCACCCGGAGGGGGGTTTCCTCAGAGATATCATGAATCAGACCGGACACAGGACGAACCTCTTGTAGCCTCCTGACGGTGCGCCGAAGGTCCTTGACGGTCGCTTCGGCCGACTGAGGTTGTTTCCGTCCAGGTGGCTTCTCGGAATGGGTTTCGTCATCCGACGAAATCTCGACGACATCGCTGGGAGGGATTGAGGCAGCCATTCTTGTCTTTTTCCTAGAAGGATGCTTAGACGTTGTCTTGGACGACAGAGTTCCTTTGGGCGGAGGCTCGTCATCGTCGGAAGACAAAACAATAATTTCGTTACGGGGGGGCTTTGGCGGTTTCTTTGTGTCTCCGCTGCCGGACGAAGTCGCGCTGCGGGTCCCATAAGGGACTGATGGCTGCTGGGAGCTGTGGCGACCGGACGAGCGAGTGACGGGCATGGTGGGGGCGACGACGACCGCGCCAGAAGGCGCCTCGGAAAAAAGCTCGCATCGACGAACCACCGCCACGTGACCATCGCACTTTGTCCCCCTCCCCCTCCCCCTGCCAGACGATGCGACCGTCCGTCGCGCCGAACCGCGTCTCCCACGCGCACGCGCTCTCCGTCCAGGCGGCCAACAATCCCGCCTCCCAACACCGCCTGACGGAAAAGAAAAAGGAGTACGAGGCCGTCGCGGCGCTCGAACGCGCGAGCGCCCTGTTCGTCAAGCGCATCGAGGGGCTCGCCGACGACTGCCAGGTGATGGCGGACACAGGCCAGGGTACGTCTGCGCGAACCCGCGCGCACGCCCGCGCCACGCGGTTCTCCCTCCATTGCGATCGCGTGACCCATCGATCCACAGTCCACGGCCAGGTGCTCGAACAGTGGCCCAACATGTTCCGCATCCTCGGACTCTTTTGTGCGTTGTGCTTGCGCCCCTTGTTTGCCGCGCTGTGTTCATCTCTGCGTGCGCCCAGTGGCGAATCGACAGCAGCTCGCAGAGTCGGAAGGCTTGGAAGCAGCGCCGGGAGAGCGTCTGGTCCGCATCCCGCTGGACGATGTTCAAGCTGGCAATCCAGGGTCTTCGTGAATCGATATTGTCCGGATCGGGCACGATTCGCATCCTCCTTTCCCAACGCAAGCGAAGAGCTGCTCTCTCGCCGTACCGCACGCCCTGTCGAGAGTAAAACGTTTTTACCCGCCAGCGTATTTTCTGCACACTCGCCTTGCCCTGAGGACATGTTTGCCACCTTTGGACCAGCCGCATTACATCGGGCGTACGGTATTAATGAAAGATGTCACTTGTTCGATCTCATCTCGCTTCCACTTTACCACTTGGATTTCCCATGGCGTCACGCGTACGCGATAGCAAGTTGCTCCCCCGGACTACCCACTCTGCACCGAGTACATTGCATGTACATAGGCTTTAACAAAATCCTCGTCGAGCGACAGCATCCATGCCTCTCCATCAGAATTGCTCGTTCACCTCGTCGACTGTTTGGTTTGGTCGTGCCGCATCGACGCTCCATTGGCGGCCTTGCACTTCTTCGTATGCCTCCTCGCCACGTCGACACGCGAGTATATCTTGCTACAGAATGCGCAGCTCGCGCCCGCCCGCAAGTGGCGCGAGACGACGTGCCGGGCCAGACTCCCCTTGTTCATCGTCTCCGTGCATCCATGCCAGAGACAGGCGCGCTGAGTGCGCTCGTGTCCGACCACGTTGTGCTCCCGGCTGAGGTGATGGCTCATCCACACGCGATCGCCCGAGACGTCCATGTTGCACGTACCCCCGCGTTCGTCTGTCCATTCGCATACAAAGGTGTGCGCGCCGTGGTGTTCGTCGTCGTCGTCATCCTCGGCAACGACGGGGACGCTTTGCAGCTGTAGCTGTGAGCGTGGCTGTGGCTCCAAGGACGCGTTGCTGTTGATCATGACGGGGACAGCGGATTGTACGCGCGCAGATTCGCCGCCAGATCCCCACATGCCTGCTAGCGTGAACGAGGAGGGAGTGGGGGACGCATACGTCGTCGCGACCGTGACTTCCTCCTCCCACGATCGACCCGACGCGAACCGGCGCGAGGGAGCGTCCTCGTCCACCACCACCTCGTCCCAATCGTCCTGCTGTGGTGCGTGCACCACGCGTCCGACACTCGGCCGAGGCGGGACCCCTGTGCTCACTCGAAATTGTGGGGGCCGCCCCGATGGCGATGCACGATCGGCAGGCTGGCGTGATGCTGCGCCTGCGCCGGTCACGTCAGGTGCGTGGCGGACTTGCGGCACACGACCGACGACGTGCAATGCGGAAGCGTGCGTCTGCTGTTCCGGTCGCAGCTCTCGCCCGCCGACGCACCCATCGTACTCGGACTGCGCATGCACATACGCGCCGGGCAAGTTGCTGGGGGAGGCAAGAAGAAAAAAAAAACCCAACGAAACGCGTCAGTGGATCGTGCAACAACGGTGGAAAGAGAACCGCAACGTGAAAAAGACGTGGACACACCTCTCTCGCTCGTTCTCGGCGTGGTGCGAGGCGGCGATCCAAAACGGACCGGACGCTTGCACCGCTGCAGAAGGGTCCCTGTGTGCACCATTCCCCCCCCCACCCCCCCAGAGCACGTCAGCGAATTACCCCGGGACGGACAGACACGGACCTCGCCACGTCCCGTCCCGCTTGCACGTTCGACCGCCACTCGGGTCCCGGTCTCGGACGAAGATATGGCTGTGCTGGTGGCAGCGGTCCAGGTCCCGAGGACGTCGTCGACATGACCACGAACACGAACGCCCACAGAAGGAAGGAGGCGGCTCGCAACAGACGGGGACGCCTGGCATTCACGCCCGCCTTGTACGAGCATATATATATATTGGCACGGCCGGGGGCTCCGTGCAACGCCCTGGTGGTCGTTTCGCAAGGATCCTTGAACGACTCCCGGCGTGACGCGCGACGCGGGGCACGCGTGTTCGACGCCCGAGGCTCGTCCTCACAAGGTAAGGGGGTGGAGAGAGAACGCGCGCGGGATGCGAGGTGTGCAGGGCTGTCAGAGAAAATAGGGGGACACGGGACGGAGACACAGAGTCGCGGCGCGGACGATTCGCAGCACTTGCAAGTGGCATCGCGTCGTGTCGCATTGCCGCGGGACCGGCTCTCGGCGAGGAGTGGGCGGAGTGCTGCGACGGGCGACCCGGACTTGCTTGTTTGACTGCGCTGAATGGCAAGCACGGCGTCTCTACGGACCGATTCAGAGTCTCGTCGTCTTCAGTCGCGCATTTTTGTATAGGACTCCTCGGATCAGATTCGCAGAATGGAGGCTACGTGGGCGCACGGACGCCCAGTGGTGGTTCGACGTACGCGAATGCGCGCCGGAACGTGCATTGCGACGCTGGAGTGCTGTCAAAAACTACAATCTACAGCGTAGCATTCAGATTGTTGTGTGCGCACCACATACCTTGTGCTGGGTAGTTGCAACTGGATAAACTGATGGCCCGACGGGCCAGGAGGATCAGACGCGTATTCATGTCACATTGGCAGTTCAGACAGCACCAAATGGTACATGTTATAATTACATCAAGGCGTCCGCCTTTCCCTAACTGATATAGCTTTTGAACTTCCATCCGAGGGTACAATCGGAAGCGTAAGACGTCCAAGTTTTACTTCTTGTGCACGCCAATCACCGCATCAGGCGCGTATCTTGAGATAACCTAGAAAAGGGTGAGCAGGTGTCAGCATTAAGCAAGACAGGACGAGAAACGCACTTTGGGATCATGAAGCATGTTGAATTCTTCTGTGGCGTCACGTCCAGCATACAACAGAATCGCCTTCTCTCCTCCCGGGTGGTCAGGCAAGAACGATGTGACATCGAGAACTTGGCCATTGACAACGACCCACACGTCATCCTTCTTGTTGTGCTTGGCAACCTCCGCACTCGTAAATTCCTTGGTCGCTGACGCTGAAGGTGCAACAGCGCTCGGTGCCGAGGGAGATGGCGTAGTTTGGGACGCAGTAGGCTGGGACGCAAATTGTCCCGCTAGTGCGCCGAGACGGCCACCAGCCTTCTCGATGACGGCACTCGTCGTTCGGAGAAGGTATGCGGCTGCAGAATCACCAGAGACGCGCCCAAAGACAACACACCCCAACAGAGATGAGCCACCGAGTCGGTTGGCTCCGTGGACACCGCCAGCGACTTCACCAGCAGCAAAGAGGCCTGGAATGGGTTTACCATCCTTGCCAATTACTCGTGATTCGGCGTCAATCTCGAGACCACCCATCGTGTAGTGTAGAACGGGTGTCATGATCGCAACATGGAAATAGTCATTCATACTCCACTCTCCTGTCGAGAAGAACTAACATGCGGGTAAGCTCAAAAGTGCAGGGCAGTCAGTAAACCAGTCACCTTCTTGCCAAAAGGATCCTTCTTGGCCTTCGCACCAGCATTGTAAGTGTCGAATGTCTTCTTGAGGTACGCAGGCGGGATACCTATTTCCTTGGCAAGTGCTTCCCCACTATCGAAGCGCTTCATCAAGCCACGGCCGACGTAGTGCTTGCAATGCCATTCGATCTCCCGGGAAGCTTGGCCGTTGAGGACGAGGCGGATGGGATACTAACAAGGAGCAGCAAAGTCAACATGCTAGCCAGGGCGACCGGTGGGGACACATACCTTGCCGTTCTCCCAAATCTTGCCAGTGACGTAGTCCCGGTGTTGAAGCTCGTCTACAAAACGGTCGCCATTCTTGTCCAAGAGGAGACCGCCAACGCCACGGAGGGCCTCGGCAGCGAGGAACTTGACCTTGGCATCTGGCTCATTGGGATCGACGAGACCAGTAGGGTGCACCTGAACCTTCTCAAGGTCGACTGCGTTAGCACCGATGGCCAAGGCTATCTTCTGACCGTCGCCAGTGCAGTGATCACCGTTGGTAGTCGGAAGGTCGTAGTATTCGGGACGGTGCTTCTTCAACAGCGAATCCGGAGTGAAGTCGGCAGCATAACCACCGGTGGCCAGTACGACAGGTCCAAAAGCGGTCTCTGTCTTGTTGTTGCGAACATATTCGACACCGTTTATGGCACCTGATTCGTCCTTGAGAAGCCGGGTGACGCGAGCCTTTTTGTAGATTTTGACTCTATCCGGTTGACTGACAGCCAAATCTTCCAAGCGCTCCATCTGGGCGTAGGTGATGACCTTGGAAAGTTGTAAGGTGAGCTTCCGTGCGTGGTGCTGGACAGCCGCGACGACACACCATTCCTGGGAACTGGGCATTGCCCCTGTGGGTACGGGGCTGGCTGTGACCACCGAGACGGGCAACCTTGGAGAGGTCGAGGCCAAACTTGTTTTGCAGCCAGTTCACCGCATCGCCCGACCGGCCGGTGAGCACGCGAATGAGGTCGTCCCGAGCAAGGTCACGAGCCTGGTGTCGCAAGAGAGGTAAGGATGCCGTCCACGATGCCGACCGTTGAGCAGAAGCTACTTACAGACCGCTTGGTGTCCTCGAAAAAGACTTTGGCGTTGTCGGGGATCCCAGCTTCTTGTTGTGTTTGAGTGCCTGCGCCGTTGATGCCGGAGGTCGCTTTGGTGGAGTTACCACCCATGAACCTGAGGCACGTCGTGCGCGTCAGCGCATCCCAATGTTACCGTTCGGGATAAGCACCCACCCTTGTTTGTCCAGCAGCAGGACATTCGCGCCACGCTCAAGGAGGGTGTGTGCTGCAGAGAGACCGGCGAGACCCCCGCCGACAACGATGACTTGGGCCATTGGAGCGTGAAAACGAATTGGGATGATGGACGTTGAGGTTCAAGAGTGGAGTTTGCGGCCGGAGCAGTGCAAAGCTCCTGATTTTGATATACTCGTGGAACTGGCAGCCAATCAAAGACCGGGCATATCGTACCCGCATGTGATTTCCGGCTCCCCGTGAATTCGGTACAACATCTAATCGTCTAGTGCACGTACAGAGTCTTGAAGCACGTTGTAGCAGCACCGGACGATGTCGTCCATGCTCATCTCTGCCCCCTTCTTCGTAGCCTCTATCACCACCAGGCCCGGCACTCTGTCCCCGACCAGCTTTCCATTCTCAACATCTCCACCCTCGAACATGTCCCGGTGTGCCTCGACATATGCCGGGTATACAATATGTTCCCAGTATTGAGGGGGATCTCGCCACAGGGATCCCTCTGGATTGAATTGGACTCCAAACCGGAGTTACAAGTGGAGATGTCACGGATGAAGCGGGAATAAAGTGGGTTGAAAAGATACGTCAGCGCCGCGTTACAGGTGAGTGGGGATAGAGAGGACGAGAGGACGTGTCAGTCACTGAGCTTTGCAAGCCATTGATAGGGTCATGTTCTCACCTGCTGTGTGGTATCCATGTCGCTCGTGTCTACGTTCTTCAAGGATGTCGCGCGGGACCCGTAGGAAAAATCGGACATCTAGTTGGTCTCTCACATCCTGCGCTGCGTCAGCAAGAAAAGCATTGGCCGGAGAACCCAAGTAAGATCACTTTATCCCAATAAAGTAAGAATCCGTCGACCAGCCCCCATATGATGCGGATCCCTTTCTTCCGTTGTTCGTCTTCGACTTGTTGATATTGGGTTCTGAGCTCTTGATAAGCGAAACCCGTGAGAGGGATGTCCTTTTGTTCGTTCAGGTGGTCATGACTTCTATGGTCAGGAGGTATTACTCCTTTCTCCTTTACGTTCCTCAGGAATGCGCATAACCGGGGCCAATCAATGGCACCCTGCGGGGAATCCCAGTCTGCAACATTATGAACCGGGTGGATTGGAATTGACTGTTCCGGCTATTAGCAGGTTTGTCAGTTGAGTTAAAGAGGTTGCGAAGTATCCAGAGAGCGTCCTCACGGGAGCAAAATCCTGCACGAGGTACCAGTTAATCTGCTACTTGTCTGTTTGGATGTTACGATATATACCTACATCCTGATGGATAATGATACTGTTCGGTAGAATGCTTCGAAGATGCTTTGCAAGGGTCGTTTTACCTGAGCAAGTGGCTCCACTGGAGAAGTGAGCAGTGAGGATGCGTGAGACTCGACGGCAAGGTTACTGTACCCTACACCGACGAGCACGACTCGGTTGCGTAGCTGACTCATCTTGACTTGCGACAACGCGGGTGACGATATACGGCGGATTCTGTTCTCCACTTGTCAGGTTCACGCGACAATATCCCAGTGAGGTGGCTTTGATGCGGATGATGAAGTGTAAGTCTGTGTGTACACACGTCCGAACGCCCGACAGCCCGACTAGATACCCGGCTAACCCCGAGCGGTGACAATTCCAGAGACTACATGTGCTAGTGTACAAAAAAGAGTCCCTTGCGATCTTGGTCTATCAAGATCATAAAGCCGTCTACTTGGAACTACCCCATCCAAACCAGCCACGGGCCTTGCTCTCGGCCTCGCGTGCTTTGCGCGTAACCTCTTCCTTGTCCTCTCCGATCCTTTTCTCTGCGCGGCCGCGCACGTCCGCAATCTTGTGTTCTGCAGAGTTCTTCAACTCGTCATATTTGACCTGTGCTTCGTGTGCGCTCTGTCGCGCTCGATCCGCCAAGTCTGTGCGTGCGGCAGACGTCGTGTCCTGCACCACAGTCTATCCCCCGCATGCGTGAGCACTGGCGTCTGACAAGGCACGTCTGCCCATCCCTACCTTGGCCTGATCGTACCCACGCTGTCCCTCCTTTGTGAGGCTCTCCGCCTTGCTCTTGCCCGCGTCGCTCATCTCCCTCACCCTTTGCCTCGCTTCTTCTTCCTTGCGTCGCGCTGCCTCGCGGTCGGTCGCGGGCTGCCCGTGGGAGTAGTAGTAGTACAGTCCGCCGAGTGCACCGAGCCCGGAAAGGATGATAAGGGTGTTGCTGCCTTGTGGGTGCGCATGCTGCGTCTTCTGATCAGCGCCCGGCTGGGCTTGGGACGACAATGACAACGTCGTCGAGAGCTCTCTAGAGGCCTGCGTCCAAGGGAGTTCAGATGCGACAGTCGACAGAGGCAGCAGATGCTCACGATGGGAGAAATCCAGCGGGATCTGGGGTATGTTGCAGGGCGTGTCAGACGCAGCACGAGTTGGCAGGACATGATGTGGTGTTGTGACATAGCTGTTGGGCCAAACAGGCGCGATTTATCTTGCACGCTCCTAACTATGACGTCAGGAATAATCACGTGCAAGTACATGTGGCATGTGGTCACGTGCATCTCAATGGCACCACACCCAAAAACCAACACGTAGATGACGTGGGGAAATAATCACTGCAGGTGCGGAGACTGTTTCTCTACTCTTTTGACAAATGTTGCTAATGACAGCACCCCTGATCTTGGTACGAACTTCTACTCTATGATGCATCTTAGTAGCCTCGAGGGGAAAGCGAGAATCATGCTCCCGATAGATAATAATGGGATGAGCAAATTTGAATGTGAGATACTCTCAGCCCCACCGGTGTGAATGCTGACACGGTTGGCAGACCACCTGTCATCGGTACCCCATTGTTTCCCCTGCGATCCATGCGTCTTTCGAATTACAACACATATCGAATGACGGGGAGAGACTGGTAAAGTGAGCGATCACAAGAGTCCAACTACCGGGTTCCAGTACAAAAAGTTTTCGTGAGCAGCAGCAGCCTCTGCGCATTGGTGGACCTGCGAAACCTTGACCCTTCCCGGCTTGCAGTATGACAACATCAGGTCTTGAAACACCCTTCCCAAAAGTGGGGGCTAGAGCAGAGCAAAGATTGAGCGCAAGACGATAGCCCTGATTGAGATTCGTGGGCATGGTCTGTGAAGCCCGATGGTCCGAGCAAAAAACTAGACCCATGGCCCCATCCCATTCCAACTCGAAATATACCAAGAGCCGTCAAGACGTCGTGCGGCCGATTTAGTGTCGTAAGACGATGATGTCAATCGTGAATTGTCACCATCAACCTTGGCGCGGCTGAATGATATCTCTCAAGGCTTGAGCTCTCATTCCTCTACTGTTACATACAGCATTTGATCGTCAGCGCCAGTTGAGCGGTGCACAGCCTTGATACCAATTCGAAATCATACGAGCATCAGTCTCCGTACAGCAATCTAGTCATATCAGGTTTCTTGTCGCATGTTTGTACCCAGAAACGAGGCGAGTGCAACCAGCCCCACTCCTGTGCTAAATTAGTTTCCGTGTCATAGTGATCTCGTACAGCGCTGAACACGGATCAACGCCACCCGGTCTACAAAAAGGAGTGCGCACTTACATAACACAGACACGCGGTGTACGCAGATCCATCCCGCTCTGAAAAACAATCAGCTCACTCTCAAGTATAGTTTCTTTTATCGTCCACGACTGAAAATATGGAGGATAAGTCTGTCTGTGGAAAGGTACGTCCCCCCTCTTTCGTTCCGTCTGATCCCCGAGACATCGTGCCTGTCCCTTGGCAATGTTCCAAGCCATTGATAAGAAGGACCTGATCATTATGTAATGCCCACGGTCTACGTTGCCACAGGAGAGTGCTCGTACAATAAATGACGGGCACGCTTTCCCCGTTCCTCAATGCACCACCCCCAAATCAGTACGAGCACCGGCGAGAACGATGGACGCTCAGATTCCCGTTCCTCGGATGACATCTCCAGCGGTCGCACCAAAGTATTCCATGCGGCTGAGGTTGGTCCCCGCAAACGACTCGGCTTATGGGTTCTTGTTCCTCCTTTGATCGTCTTCCTGACTTACCTCGCCCTACCCTCTGTCATGCTTTGGTACCTTTTGTCCCGTCCCGCCATCTCCCCCGCCGCGGAAGACACGTATCTCTTCAAGGGTGCAATCATCGCCGTAGAAGGCTCAGAACAATCTAGTACTGTCAGCAGTTCTGGCCAAGCGGAAGTGAGCACGCTTTACGGATTGGCCTTCGCGACCATCATAGTAAGACTCAAAGATTCACCGCACCAAGTCTTGATATATCTTCTCCCTGCAGAGTCATATTGTCTCGATCACAGTCCCTTTGTTAATGGGGCTGCTTGCATATCGTGTTGCAGCCAAATGGCTAGATTCCCGTTCCGGGCCGGACGGAGAAAAGGGCTCCGAGTCGTCAGGGCTTACTCCCCTCCAGTGAGTTTCAGTGTGTGAGCAGTTGTGTTTCTCCATGCCCTACATCGTCGTCTCATAGGTACGGTATCATGTTGAAGATATATGGTTCCAGTAACCTGTTCACCTTGATTCAATCTGGACGCTACCTATACCGACAGAGGCGTGTTGGAATACTGAGATCTCCAGTCGTCTCGAGCTTTGTTGCCCTGGCGTTTGTCTTGCTCCTCTCACACGCGGTTGGGTAAGTACTCGAACTAGTTGGTCTGATTAGTTAATAGAATGACGCGTACATCCAGTTTTGTCGACTTGTGGCTCCACACGGTTTCCGGAACCGTTGTCTATGCGTCAGTATCGCCTGTCGAAGATCTTGCATCTATGCAATATGGAACAACCGTCAATACAACCATCTGCCCCTACCCTGGCTATATGCAAATACGATACTCGTATACTAACCCCATGGAGTCTACGCCTGGGGCTCTTCCCCCTGGCCAGAACTGTGCGAGCTATGATAATGTCTGGGTGCAGAGTTTACCCCCGGGTCCTGGCTGGGGAGATATTCTTGACCCTTCCGTCCTTTCGGCCAGCGTCTCAGCTTCCAATAACATGTCTGATTTCCGCACAACTATCATCGTAGAGACGGATGACATGGCCGTGCTCGTTCCCCCTTCTGTCAGTTCGGACGGTGTGTACAACTTCACCGCTTCGACCTACGGCATGTCAATGAACTGTCAAGTGCCAAAATGTCAGTTATACTACCCCGGAGCTACGGGAGTCAACGGAGGGCCTCTCGGATGCACAGATTTTCATCCCGCGTACAATGCGTCATTATACAACCTCACATCCTTCCTTTACGATCCGACGAACATGACCCAACAACCCAGCTGGTCAAACGGCACCGGCAATAACCCATTCGGTTTCTTTATGGAGCTGCCTGTCAACAACATCGCTCTAGGTCTTCAAACATCGGGGACGGACGCCCGCAATTCCACAAATGGGGAGCCGGGGTGGTACTATGGCACCTGGCCGGGCTCTGTTGTCTACCTGACGCAGTGTACGGTCACGTCCTACCATGTCCTGCTTTCGAACTTCAACAACACGTACACGGTCGTTAACAGCTCACTTACGGACTTTAACACCACGTCTGCGCTGTCGACAGGATTCCTCGCGTGGATGGCGTCGACATACCTCATGCCACAGGTCCAGAACACGATGGAGTCCGAGACTCAGTCCAAGAACTTCTCGAGCGAGCTGCGGACGCAACTGATGTTGCGGTCGCTCGCGCTCAACACTGGAATCCTCCAAGAGATGCCCGTCAACGCGTCCACGATGTCGACGGCGAGGATCGCGTCGCGCTACCCGGTCGCGCCCGTGGCTACGTTCCTCGCGCTCCTGTACGCATATGGCATTGTTGCGCTGGTCGTCATCGTGTGGACATTCTTCTTCACTACCGATTCTGTCGTGATGCGCTCGGAGAAGGGCAAGAGTGACACGTACAGCGTGTTGCAGATGGTGCAACTCAGGTTGACGGATCCGCTCGCGGCCGTTGCTGAGCGGTTCGCCAATGACGGTGACGGTGACGATGGCGGCGGGGGCGACGTGGACCGACCTTCCGATGCGCGTTCTCTGTCGGAAGGTGGAAAGGTGGTGGAGGGCTGGAAGCGTACGCTGCAGACGGACGCGCTCGACATGTTTGATCCTGACGACCGGGCGAGCCTTGCGCCTCAGATCTCGGGGACCGCAAGCGGACATGTTCAATTTGGTCTTCGGAGGCTGTATGGCAAACTCAATGCTGACGATGCGGAAGAGGCTGAGGACTGACGCGGACGGTCAAAGCCAGGAAGCGAGATGATACGCCAAGAGAAAAGTATATATATATATATTTATATTATTACTACCCCGTTACTTTGGATGGCCTGGGTTGAACGGAGTCGGGACATTGGAGAGCAGTATCGAGCAAGTGCACAAGTTGAGCAGTAGCTCAGACGAGCGTCGGAAGGGTGCCCACTCGTCCTATGACGTATATAGATAGCAATTATCCTAGGCTCGGTCATACGAGGCCGAGTGCGGCTTGTACTTGTTTGGTCCTAATTGGACCAAGCCTACACTTCCATTACCGCATTTACAATAGTAGGTACAGCAGGGCTCAAGCTGCGCGCGTCAGGTATGGCCTCCGCGACCACTGCTGCTGTAACGACATACCCTTTTTCCGCTTCGAATCTTTCTGACGAGTCGTATCTAGCTGCGGCAGTTCACGTTCTTTGACATCGAGCCCGTCAAGGACATTCACGACCCAGCAAGCCCACCTGACCTGTTCAAGGTACAGTCATGCTCGGATCTCTTGCTGGTACCCAACAACTGACCTTCGAGCGTTAGAATGCCCCAGAGATCTCTGCCCTGATTTCTTCGTCTCATGGCTTGGTTGTCGCGGACATCCACGGCAGTCTCCATCTCCTTAACCAGGCCTTCGTTTCTGTGTCCAGCTGGATCGCGCATGTAGGTGGAAGAGTCACCCACATGGTAGAGGAGGCGGGTATTCTGGTTACTGTCGGGGTGCGTAGTCGTGTTTTCCGTCATGCCTTCTAAGGCTAACTTGCTCACGCGGTAAGGACGAGGACAACGTGCGCTCGTCCATTCTGAAAATATGGGATTTGGGAAAGTTGGACAAGAGGACCGGCACGCCCGCCCTTCTCCGCACTGCAAAAGTGCAGCCCACTGGAAAACCCCATCCTGTATGCTTCGTTTTGGTTGTATTCCTCGCATAGGTGGACTCATCACGTTAGATAGGTCACGACTCTCGCGTTGACTTCATCGCTTTCTTTCCTTTCTGTCGGTCTTGCGGACGGCACTGTTCTTCTATATCGTCATTTGGACCAATCCTTGTCGTCAGCGTCTGCCGCCATCCCGAAGCCTCGAGTCATTCACGAAATTGCCACTGAACCAGTAACGTTTTTGGCGTTCACGACCGCACCCGCGTCCGTTTCAATGGATCCTTTGTCGTCGTCTACTGTGCCGGATCCTTCGGCCGCACCGACCTCGAACACCCCACCGACGCTTTCGCTCGTCATCGTCACTACTTCCTCAACATATGTCTATCCAATTCTCCCGAAGCCCTCCAGCCCTACCGCTGTCCTCGTCGATGAGATTGGAGCGGGTTTACGTTGTGCTTGCGTCGACTGGAAAGCACGCTGGGTCGTTTTGGGCAGAGATGAAGCAGTAGTCGGAGTGGGGAGCGGCGGAAGGCTGGGCGTCGTTAGCTATGAAGGTCAGCTCGCACTCTCTTCTTGGCTCGAGAGATGGAAATGGCTATGTCTGATGGGGTTGTACAGGACGCAAGTCATCCTTGTACACGCACTTGAATTATGTGGTAGTGGTTCTTCCTGCGTCGACCCCCACGTCTGGGATCTTTCCCTCGAGTGCTGCAGCATCTAAAACTCCTGGGCCACGACAACGCAAGCTCACTACCGACACGTCCTCGGTTTTCAACGTCCTCTCTCCCAGTGCCGCGAACGGAGCCACTGATCCGGACGCTGCCCGGGTCGTGCTCATCGACATGGAGAACAAGATGGTGGCATATGTTGGGGTGTTTGAGCGCGGCATCCGGGACGTCGTGTCTGCATGGGAGTCTGTATACATACTGGGGAACGATGGAACGGTTCGGGTCTCTTCTGCACTCACTTGGACATACCGCCGACTGAAAAAGCTGTGCATGCATACAGGTGACCCGCTTGACTGAAAAGCCGACTGGCACGAAACTGGCGTTACTGTACGAGAAGCACCTGTACTCGCTGGCGCTATCATTCGCACACACACAGCATCTGGACACGACGGACGTGCATCGGCACCATGGCGACCACCTGTACGAGAAGGGCGACTACGATGGCGCGATGAGGGAGTATTTGCAGACGATTGGTGGTGTCCGGGGGAGTTATGTCGTACGAAAGGTATGCCCCTGTCGTCCTTCTAGCCCTTGGCCGGACATTGAGCCCGCATGATACTCACCAACACCCACCTACCCACATACACACTAGTTTCTCACGGCCAATCTAACCCCACTCTTGACGCTCTACTTACAAGAACTGCACACGCATGGACTGGCGAACGCGGAGCACACGACCCTGCTTCTCAATACTTACGCCAAGGTGGGCGACGTTGCCAAAGTGGACGCGTTTGTTCGCAGCGAGGGTAGGATCGTCGGGACGCTCGCGTTCGATGGTAAGGCAACGACGACACCGGGGGAAGGAGCCAGTCGGGAACCACCGTTCGATCTCGACACGGCTATTCGTGTGTGCCGACAGGCAGGCTTCTTCGAGCAGGCGGCATACCTCGCGAAGCGGTGGGGTCGGCACGAAGATTATCTCAGGGTCGTCGTAGAGGACATCGGTGCTGGAAGTGGAGATGGGAAGTCGGGAGAGAAGTTGGACAGGGGTAAGATAGAGAACGGGTACAGGGAAGCGGTCAGTTATCTGAGAGAAGTCGGAGGAGTCGGTGTGAGTATCTTTCTCTGTCTTGGATTCTTTCGTATGGTCATCTGGTCAGTGATTAATTCATGTTATGTCGGGTGTCTTTGTGCACCGTCTAGGCGGAATCGAACCTCGCCCGGTATTGCCAAGCACTTCTGGACAATCTCCCAAACGAGACTACGCAATTACTCATCGACCTGTGTACTATTTCTGGTCCTCTCCCACCTTCGGGGAGTCCGCAATCGCCGGCACAGGGTGCATCGGCGCCTTCGTATCTTTCTTTACTCGCTCTCTCTCGAGCCCCTGTTGTACCTCCTACATTGACGGGCGGCGACGGATCCGCAAAGGGGGCGGAGGATACGGGGGACGAGGAAGACCTGGCGACCGCGTTGGCTGGTGGACCCAGCATTCAATCACTCGCGCCCCAAGCACGACCGGTAAACGACCAAGGGGCGCAGACGCCACCTAGACGACCGTCTCCGACGCTCTTTTTCGCCCATTTCGTGGACCATCCCGTGTGCTTTACTACCTTCCTCGAGACGGTCGCACAACGACGGT
Organism: Boletellus deceptivus; assembly: GCA_038090195.1. Classification (NCBI taxonomy): domain Eukaryota; kingdom Fungi; phylum Basidiomycota; class Agaricomycetes; order Boletales; family Boletaceae; genus Boletellus; species Boletellus deceptivus. Next base: position 17,046 of record JBBPMG010000249.1, read on the forward strand.
GGGGGCAGACGCTAGACGGTGTTGCTGGTTCGGACCCGAGTGCCTTTGTTGCTGCCAGCGCGGGGGAGGACGAGGAAGCAGAGAGACGGGATCAAGCTGCGGTATGGAACACGCTCCTGGAACTCTATCTTGACGACGAGGGCACCGAAGGGGGCGCGTGTGAGCACCACAAAGCTCTCCGGTTACTCCAGTCAGACCATCTTCCGTATGACGTCATGCACGCGTTGGTCCTCTGCTCGGGTCACCGATATACACCGGGGCTGATCTTGTTGTGGGAGAAGATGGGCATGTACGAGGACGTGCTGCGGTTCTGGATGGACCAGCACAATTACAGCTCAGGTAACGCATCCTCGTCCTCGCCGCCGCCCTCGGACCAGGTTATTTCAGCGCTACGCAAGTACGGGCCCGAGCACCCGCACCTGTACCCGCTCGCCCTCCGGTTTCTCACGTCGACCCCAGCGCTGCTGACTGCACATCAGGCGGACCTTGAGGCCCTTCTGGAACACGTGGAAAGCGAGAAAATCATGTCACCGCTATCGGTCGTCCAAGTACTCAGTCGGAACGAGGTGGCGAGCGTCGGGCTCGTGAAAGGTTGGCTGACGAGACGGATCAAGGAAGGCATGGAAGAGATCGCGACGGTGGGTCTTTCCCCTCGGTGACCCCGACAGGACGAATTAACTCCAATGCGCATCTGACACTCTCAGGATCGACAATTGATTAATTCCTACCGCGCTGAGACCAAGGCGAAGCTGAAGCAGGTCGAGGACCTCGAAGACACGGAGCATCCGCGCGTGTTCCACGTGACGCGGTGCTCGCAGTGCAACGGCCAGCTCGACCTTCCGAGCATACATTTCATGTGCAATCACAGCTACCATCAGCGGTACGTCTCTCGCCCGTCTCCCCCCCCCCCCTCTCTGCGACGCTCCCGTTCCCTGATGAACGGCGGTGCCCCGAGGGGTGGG
>JBBPMG010000249.1:18017-32772 GCA_038090195.1 Boletellus deceptivus
CTCCAAACCCCCCCCCCACCCGCGGTACCCCCCCCCCCCCCCCCCCCCCCCCCCCCCCCTCTCTGCGACGCTGCAGTTCTCTGATGAACGCTTGTACTCTGATGGTAGGTGTCTGTTTGAGAACGAGACCGCTTGCCCCCTATGCACTCGGCAACACGGCGTTATCCAAGAGGTCCAGCGGAATAACGAACGGCTAGCCGACCAACACGATTTGTTCCTCAACGAGGTCAAGGAATCCGGCTTCAAGGCTGTTGCGGGTGGATTTGGGAGAGGATGGCTGGGCCTGGGGAGTAGCAATGCAGCGATTTCCGGATGAGATGAATTCTGCCAAAAGGGAGTTGGGGGCCACGTCTCGCATTTTCATATTATCATCGCAGAAGTTCATATAATCTACTAATCCTCTACCATTCATGACTTTGGGTGGTTACATGCACGCCATGTCACGAACAAGATCCAACACAAGGGGTCTGTCTACTCGCGTTTGCGCTTCAAGTTTGGCTTCGAATTCTGTCCCTGAGTAACCATGCAGAGAGGACCCTGTTCGAGCAACGTGTGTTCCGACGTATCGAATTCGATCCCAAGGTCTTCGGCGAGAGCGTCAGCGTCCTGGGGCGGCAGCGCGTCTGTTGCGAGCTGCCAAAAGCTGGAGGAACCGTTCAATGTGCACTCGATGATGCGGTATATGCGGACTGACGAAGCGAACACTTTCTTGCGACGTGCCCATTCGCATCGCCATTTCGCCCACTCGGCGTCGAGCTGTGCGAGGTCGTCTGTCGATATGAGCGGTACGCCACTGCGCAGCGGTGCGAGCCTCTCCGACAAGCGAGCGATCTAGTAACCGCGGCAGCACAGTATGGTATCGACCAGCGACGATCTGTTTAAAAACGAAGGGGAGGGAAAGTCTTACCGTCTGATGTGCGTCTCCTATCTGAGCCTCAAGTTCGGCGTCGGTGGGCGCGTTCTTGAGTTTCCCGACCTCTGCCAACGGTGGAGGTGGGTTGTCAGAAGGGAACCCGGACAAGCGGGTTCATGCGCGTTCGCAAGGAAGGAAAGCGGAAGGAAAAGAAACCTGATTGCAAGCGCTTCAGTTCCGCAGAGACGGCATCGTTCGCCTCTTCGACCGCCTTGCATTCTGTCTCTAGAGCCGCGAGTTCGTCCGCACCGAGCGTCTCGATGTCGTTCTGGTCCGCGACATAAAAGTTGATCTTCCCTGCATGAAAAAAAAAAAGTCGAGAGAACGGTCGGAAGGGGGGCTCATGCACAATCGCGTCGAGGGCGCGTATACCATATGTTTTCTGCACGATCGCGCCCTTGTCTGCGAGCGAAGCGAGGATCTTGGCCGTCGTCGCCTTCGGGACCGCCCCTTTGAGGTTGGCCGAGACGTCGACCGCACCGAACGGTCTGTTCATCTGTTCGAGAAAGTCAAGCGGCGATTTTCTACTCGCGCATACAGGCACGGAAATGCCACATGGTCACGATTTACCCTTTTCATGTACTGCAAGACGGCGTCCTCGGCTGCGATGAGGGAGATGCTGTAGGTTTCAGCAGTGAAGTTCGGTAGCAAGGGATCTGTGCACCTTCCTGTCCTTTCAGAACCTTGACGTCGCTCTTGGCCTTTGTTGCCATGGTTGTAATCGAACAAGTTGGTCTCGAGCCAGGGATGGACGGTGATATTGGTCACGCAACTGATTTTAATCACGTGATGATGTGTAATTTGCGCGCTAATATGGGTGCACTTACGGCAACCAACGGTTGACGGAGAAACCCAGTCCATGATTCTTCTCAGGCGAGTGGTCCTCGGCCGAACGCGCCGGCCCACTCTGTTCGCAATCTCAGTCTCAGGTTGCGGATTTCCAACCGAACGACTCGCAGTTGTCTTTCATAAGAGTTCGAGACGTTGACATGCAACGTACCTCCCTCTCAGGTCAGGTGAGTCCTTATGATGGGGAACCCATGCAAGGTCCACACATGACCACTTGGTCTTCACAGGATCCAGTCTACGCCAGGAGGTACATGTACGAATGTGAGGAACAAGATCCCGTCCGTGACGTGTTTGTTTCAAAGTCGTCGTCTTTCGAATCACTCGCCTCCGTTCTGAGCGTTGCGGTCATGCGTGCGATGTACAGGCCAAGGAAACGGGCGACCACTGGTCATACGGTGAAGCATCGAAACGTGGTATCAACTTGGGAGTCGCCGGTTATGGATGTTTTCACCGGCCCGACGGAACATAGTACTTGGTACATACAGTAAACGTCGAGACCTTTGCCAACTGAGAGCGTGGTGTCGTGTCGCGTACGTATGGCGCCGAAATCAAAGCGTGCTCGGTCCACGACTCTCGTATAACCAAGCGTTCGTTCGCTGACCACTACTGACCACCGAGATCCCATCACCATCACTTTGAAAATGGCCCCGACGATGCGCGCGCGATGCGATGAAAGGAGTGGCAGATCATATTATGTAGTAACGACGGACAGCCGACACTATGATGACGACAGGGGTGGTACGTGTGTATGATGTAGTCATGTAGATCAGACAAGGGCCCGGGGGAAAAAAAACTACGTAGCGGTACGACGGCGCCGAACGCCCGTTAGCCTACACATCATGATGACGACACGGCGCGGACATACACGGACACACACATACAGGGTCACAGTACACGGGGATACGGGAGTGGGGGGATACAGGAACACAGGGACACGCGCACCAAGTCAAAGAGCCGGGCACGCCGGCATATGTACACCCGAGCCCGCGCCGAGCTTACCACGGGACGCGCCCTGGAGATGGCGTCTCAACACGCGGCACGCTCGCCTGTGGCTGTGTTGCACGTCGCTGCGGGAGAGCGACACGGCGCAGTTGGGGCAACGCACCCTGACGCCAGAGTGGCAGGTGAGGACGTGCCGAGGGATGCTCTCGCGCTGCACCATTTTGCCACACCCTGGCCACGGACAGGTCGCCAGCTCCTTGCCCGAGCTACGGAACGCGTGCGCGCATTTGAGGTGGTTGCGCACGGAGTGGATAGTCCCGCCCACCCGCGCGTTGCAAGGCGATCCATCGATCACGCACTCGCAAGTGTACACACCGTTTGGGGGTGCTGTGGTAGGGCTCGCAGTGACATCCAGGATATGCGGCACGGCATGCGCTATCTCGTTCTCCTCAAGCCCATCAGAAGTCGTTGGTGTAGAGGGGAGATGGGCCACTGGAAGAACCGGAGACTCGATAGACGCGCTCATGGAATTGGTTGAGATGATGTTCGGCGGGTCGGGGAAACCCTGCAGATGCTGGGTCGTCGGGGGGAAAGAAGGATAGGAAAGCCCAGGCGAATTGAGTGGAGAAGGCGCGTCTGTCATCGTTTCATTTGTCTCGTGTAAACGTGGCTGAATGACATAAGGGAGGGTGTAAGAAGGTCCTCCATCCTGGGGGCTTGGGACTGATGCTGTATTGTGCACACCTGATTCCTCGAACGGAGGATTCAGGTAGCTGGCGAAAGGAGTGGACGCCACCTGAGGGTCGTGAAGAGGAAGGGAGTGATATCCTAGTTCTGTAGTAGGTGCGAGAGCCCCAAGGGAATAAAGGAGAAGATTATAAGTGCTGTCGGCGAGATACCCGTGTCAATCCACGCTTGCAGAGAAGCTGACATACATACTGGAGATTATAATTGGAAACGAGGGACGAGTCGTTTTGCCCAACATGAGCTGGTTCCCCAGAAGAAGTAAGGTATAGACGGTTGGCGGTACTGGCGTCAGCAGTGGGAGGGAGAGAAGACATTGCGATAAAGAGAGACGGTACCCTTGGATGAAAGGCGAACGAATACATTGACGAGGGGAGCTCCTCTCTTATAAATGATGCACAAGCGCGCGGGCGGGCGTCCAGGTCACTTGATCTGTTGATCCTTGTGGGAATCCCGGAATTCTAATACTTATTAGATAAGATGGCGTTTGGCCGCAACCAACCTTGATCCCCATCCAAGAAATATGTTCAAATGTAACTTTTGGAGCAGTAAGAAAATAGGATCTTGCCGAATCGCAAAAGGGTCCACCGGTGGCGATTCGATCACCGCAAAGGGCCGTAAGCCCAAAGCGCCAACCCAGGGATCGTACGATGCCAGCCAATATGCTCCGAGTTGGGATACATTGGCAATCATGCCGTGGGCGCTCTGTCCTTGTCCTTGAACGAGCTTGTTTCATCAGCGGCATTGATACCAAGGGCTGGACGGTCCATGACGTCACTGGCCCGGGCACACCGATAAACGACACCGAGCAATATCAGCGCAACCCGGCAAGCAGGTGACGCTCCCTGGTGGCTACAGCATTCCGTAACATGCAGTGGTGGAAAGCAACAGAAGCTTCCGTTGAACACCACGCGGATGCATTTAGCACGGAACCTTGAATGGCTGACAGCGTGGGAGCGACGCACGACCAGACAAGCGGAACCACACGTCAAGACCACGCGCGCCGGCGCCGAAGCTGCCGGTCATCGAAGTCGTAGGCATGGCCGCCGAGTTTTTTCAAGCGTGCCGTCAACATGGTTTCCCCCGACGAGACGTGTGAGGGCCGAACGTCATCGTAGATACGTTCATGTACCTTGACGACTAAGTCGCTATCTGACTCGTGATGATCCGAGACCTCAGATAAGCTGCCAGAGCCATCCAGACCCGGTCGGCTAGCCAAGTGTGAATCGGGCGCATGCCATAAGGTGGTAAACGAACGGAATATGTGCTCCATACACGTACTGTGAGCGAGCCTGCGATTGACCAGGAATGAGCACGCGTCCCGCACTAGATTTTGGACATACCAGAATCTGGGTTCCCGCCGAAAGGTTCGATAGTTCCGTCCATCACTTCTCTGCCACAGCGGGAAGACAACGTGGCTTCTTCACCCTGAGTACTTGTCGGCACCTGCGTCTCTCCCGTCGACCGCCGTGTCAACGGTGGTGCGGCGTGAGAGCTTATGTGGCTGGTCGACAACACGAGGCCCGGTCATCTGACAGCGAAGATAAGACAACCAGGACCAGGGTGCTCAGGGCTCCCTGCCAATGGATTCAGTTACGCGGATACAGGCCCGCTCTCAGCGGATGGCGTGGACATGGTTGCGTGCGCAGTGCAGGATAAGGTTCACCGGCTCTCGGACTCTGCAGATCGCGAAATATCCGGAAGACTCAGCTGGACGCGTACTAACGATGAGCCACTGCGAGATAGACGTGGAGCCAAGGAAGTAGCATCCATGGCTTGGGTCTGAGGATAGCATGGGTGGCGAAGGTTGCATGCCAGTTACTAAAGAGATGGTGACGACATTGAACGGCAACGTACACTGTACACTCGGCGGTTATCGTGTGCCAAAAAAGAAAGAAAAAAAAAAGAAAGAAAAAAAAAACACTCACACCAGGAAGCGGCACGGGCCAGTCCAACATACCCAATCGGCATGACGAACGTTCATGACCGCCATCAGGGTTAATCAACCCGTATCCAGCTGCCCTCCACGCTGGCGCCCAGAGCGAGTCATGTTCCGATATCGACAGGTTGCACTGCTTGCCAACGAAGACGCGTGCGGGTGCAAACAAGGGTACATAACGCCTTCCCATTGTATTTGATTTTCATGGCACCGCTCGGTAGGACCATATGGCCTGCACCACCTCTCCAACGTAAACCGTCCTGATTGAATGATTACGGCGGACTGATCTTCGGGCATATGGAACCCATTGCCATGTCAGAAACTCGGCGGACCGAATATCTCAGGACGTCCGACGTTCCGCAGTGTTGCCATATGTAAGCACATGCCAAGTGGATCTTGGTGGCCTCGTCGGTGTTTTTATCCATGGGGAACGACATCCTGGGTCGGGGCTCACCCGCCTTCAGCAATATCTGCCATTATAGCTGTTGATCTCGATGCAAAAACGATAAAAGTTTACCCCCCAAAAGCGAGTAAAGTAAGAGCAATATAGCCAACCGGGAATTGTTTCCCATCAATCACCGTAAGTACTAGCCACTGTCGGCATCGATGCACGCAGCCACACGCTGCGCAACATCCGAGTCCAGATTGCACCGTTTCGTCAAGATCCGGACCAAGTCTTTTCCCCTCGGAAAGCTCTTCTCCACCAACGATCCCAGCCCCTTTAGGATGCGACCGATCCAGGCCTCGGATGGCATCGAGAACTTGCCCTGGTCATCGAACCGCGCGAGAAGCGCCTGGAGGGTGTCCCGCGACTCGCCGCACCGCGCGTGTCCCTCCAGCGCTGTGATGCACGCGTGCCCGGCCGAGAGAAGGCCGTTCTTTTCGAGCGTCTTGCTGTTCCGCTGCCACCAGTCCTCCATGTCTGCCTCTCTCTCCAAGTGTGTCACCGCGAGCGCGATGGGCACCTCCTTCTTCCCGAGGACCTCGTAGAACAGCCTGTAGTTGCTCTGCGTCGTCGCCGTGATCCTGTTCCCGCGTATGCAGAACAGGAATAAGCTGATGCCGCCCGTCGCGTTCAACCGCCGGATGAGCTGGACAGCCTTTTCGATGGCACCGACGTAGCCGTTCGGGCCCCTCTCGGGCTCTTCTAGCCCGACCGTGTCCCATAGGCGAATGGTGGTCGAGCCGAGCTGGAATTGGTATTCGGAAGAATCCAGAGTACAAGGCGCACTGTCCGGCGAGACCGACGCAATGGGCCAGCCGGCAAGCAGATTGATGAGGGAGCTCTTTCCGACGCCGGTCTCTCCAAACAGCAGGACGTGCAAGTCTTTGGGGGGTGCTGTCCGCAGGTGGAGGGAGCGTTCGACGATCAGGTTGCGCACGAGGTCCTGGCACATCCCGCGACGCCCAGGAACCTGCGGATGACAACCATCAGGCAGGGTAGTGATGCAAGCGTGGCCAGAGAAGAACATGTCGAGATCAGAAAACGTCCCAGAGTTGGCCGCCCACCACCCCTCCATAGAAAGCAGCGTATCGAACGGGGTCGACCGGTTCTCGAGCTCTGTGATGACTGCGACTACGGGTGTCGCCGCGGAGAGCCTATCACGTATTCTCGTGACGAGATCGTGTGCCCTCTTCGTCGCTAGCGTGATCCCGGAAATACCACGTATGCATATCACCAAGAGATGGACACCGCCCCGTTCATTGAGGTCCGTGAATAGCGATCGCAGGGCTTCCTGTGCGCGCCTTTGGGGCCCGCCCCCGTGCAATCCCTCCCCCAATCCAGGAGTATCCCAAAGACGAAACGTCTGATTGTCGAGTTCCCAATCATAGTAGCTCGTGGTGGTCGTGACGGGACTAACGGTATTCCCCACGATGGCTCGATCCGAATTAAGAACGAGATTGATGAGGGAGCTCTTCCCGACTCCAACTTCGCCCGCGATGATGATATTGCGAGCCAATTTTGGTGAGACACCTTCGACAATGAGGCGGCGGACCAGTTTCTGACACAGCTCGCGGCGACCAAGTAACTTGGGGTGACAATTGTCCGGTAGAGTCGTGACGCACGCATGAGCGGAGAAGACCATGTCAAAGTCGGTGAGCGTGGCGACGTTGTCCATCCACCATTCGTCCATGGAAGGAATGATGTCTGGCGCAGCCGACCTTTTCTCGAGGTCGGTGACGACGGCGACGAGCGGGACGTCCGGAGCGATCTTGTCGCGAACCCGCACAATGGTCTCGTACGTCAGCTTCATGCCTCTGGTGACCCTCGGAAGCCCGCGCATGCAGAGCATCAAGAGATGAACACCGCCTCCTCTGCTCAGCTCCGTGAGCAGCGATCGAAGCGCTTCTTGCGCCTGCTTCGGAGACACGGTCCCGAACGAGCCTTCGCTCAAACCAGGCGTGTCCCATAGGCGGAACGTCTGAGCGTCGTTGATCCAGTCGTGAAATTCTGTCCTGGTGGTCACCCCGCGAACGTCGTTCGCGACCACGGCGCGGTCCACGCCAGTGACGAGGTTAATCAGGGAGCTTTTCCCCACACCCGTCTCGCCTGCGACGATGATGTTGCGAATAGACTCGAGCCGTGTACTTTTTTTGTGCAAACGTGTCAATCCAGATTTCGTGTCTGCGCGTAGATTCCCAACAGCACCCACCTCGGCGATAGGTTGATCATCGTTGGAATTTCAAACCGTCGGGGTCTACGGACAGACTGCTGTGGGTTCAGCCTCTGACGCTGCGGGACAGGGAGCGCTCACAGGATAGCACGGTGCAGGGAGGCTGGAGAGCAGCGATCAAGGGTTTTTGTTGGGGCCATTTCGTGGAGACCTCGTTGCATTCACGAGCTTGACGGTCCTTCTTGAATTGGAAAGCCCTGTGTTTAGGGTGATGGAGCGATATGATCTATCGTGGCAGGCCTCGTGTTGCACGGTCACCAATTATGTTGGTACGGATCAGAGCCTGCTGGTCGAGACTTGGGGGCATGCAAAACGAAAACTGCATGGGAACAATGTCGAGGCACTGAGGAGAACCAGATCATCAAATGCGCCGAGCGTGGTGAACACGCGGAAAAGGGATTCAAGAGGCTGCTAGGGACGAACACTCTGGAACGCCCATTGATCATTCGATCCAATCGCATGTATCTACAACGCCTGCTGTCCCCTCGTTAGCCTGCTGAGAGTCGAATCTGCAGGGGCTTACTCTACGATAAGCCTTTCAGCACCTCGTCGAGCTCCCCTTGGATCTCTTGTATCTCGGCGTGCTTCCTTTGCAGCTCACCGCTGTTGTAAACTCTCAGAGCACCCCGGGCCTCGTCGACGAACTCGCGTGACCTCTCTGTCGCCTTTGTCAGTTCGGACGACTCGGCGGCATTGGGCGCGGTTGAACGCTCCTCGGTGAGGACGCTTGAAAGGTCTACGCCAGACGCACGGAGCAGCGCAAGGTCGCGGAGGGTGTCACTGAGAGGAAGTGGTTTGGACTTGGAGGACGACATTACGGACAGTGCGCTGCAAGCGCGGCCCAACGCCATGGCACCACAGCACCGCACACCGCCTTTTTTTTTCCGTCTACAGCAGGTCGTCCCAAGCCGCTACATATAGGGCTGATGTTCGCCTGTACAGCCTGGAACCCAATATTCTGTTACGGTACCCAAGCTCGGCATTGGCGCCCGAGGCTCTCGTCATATCCCACGTTGCCAGCTCTCCTGGTTCTGCGCCTCATGGCATCTGCGTCTGAAGACCGCCCAGCGGCGCTGGCGGACGAGCATACCGCGCCTGCGCCCGCTCCCCGAACTGAGCCCACGACACACCCTGCATTCGACTCTCCGGATGCAGACGTCGTCCTCGTCTCGCGCGACCTCGTCCGCTTCCGCATGCACTCCTTCACGCTGAAAACGACGTCGGGCTGGTTCCGTTCCCTCTTCTCACTCCCACGGCCTCCCCCGCCCGGCACCTCCGTGACAAGCAGGCTGAGCGACACCAACAGCCATGACGCCCAGCTGGCCCTCGTTCCCTCGGCCGCTGACCCCGAGACGATCCATCTGGACGAGGACTCGTCCACGCTTGAGCTCCTCTTCCGCATGATCAGCGGTCTGCCAATCCCGCCGCTGACGTCGTTTGACGCGATCGACGCCCTCCTGTTCGCGTCGGAAAAGTACGACATGCCTGGCCCCCCGTCGCTCGCGCGCATCGCCGTGCTCACGCCCCCGCTTGCGGACCAGCCACTGCGTCTGTATGCTGTGGCGTCTCGGTTCGGATGGACGGCGGAGGCGCGTGTCGCGTCGGAACGGACGCTCGCCATGAACCTCTGGCAAGACGAGCACTGGGAGATGCTCGCCAAGGTCGACGTGCGTGCTGCGCTTGCTTTGATGAAGCTCCACCGGTCGCGGAGGGAGGAGTTACGCAAGAAGCTGGACGAGCACCCGTTCGTCAACGCGGGGCCGACGACGTATTGCTCGCGGTGCAGGCTGCCAGCGGACCATCATGCTTGGCGGGAACTCAAATACAGGATTACGATGGAGATGGAGTCGAGACCGTTGGGGGACACGATTCTGGACGTCGGGCTGACGGAGTGGCCGGAGGCAAAGGCATGCTGGGCGGCCAAGTGCCCCAACGGGGAATGTGCAATGGTGCAATACGACCAGACTGAAACGATCCGGCTGATCAGGGAGCGTATCGACAGCCTTCCAAAGACGACATGATAGACGAACGCGCCTATTTATTGTACCAAGACTTGCATGTACTTTTTGTACTGCTGCTTGTATTAACTTACCAATCGGGCAATCACGTGAGGCATTATGTCCTGTCTGCAAAGCTGCGAGTCGGACCCGATCTTTGCGAGAAAAAGAGGATGCTCTCCTCCACGTCGCGCTGGCTGTCGAGGACTGCAAGATCTCGCTCGTTCAAAACCTCCTCATTTCTCAGACTACCGGACGAACTCCCAAAACCGCCCCGGCCAATAGACGACTCGACGTCCGCCCTCGACTACAAAAGTGCGCAGAAAATACGACCTCCGCCTCTCCCCGTGTCGGACACTCCCCGAACGCGGAGTGCGGAAGAGGCCGTGACCAACATCTTGTACAACACGCCCCCTCCGAATCTGCAGCCTTTCAAAAAGTTTGTCTCTCCTGCCGAACACGCCCAACCGCGCCCTCTGCGTGTGATGGTCGCTCATGGGCATCCGTTTTCAGGCACATCCTCAACTGTCTCGTTCAAAATGAACCGGGCGTCTTGTCCCGCGTGTCCAGCATTCTGGCCGGACGTGGTTTCAACATTGATTCCCTCGTCGTCTGCCGCACCGAAATCCGCGACCTCAGTCGTATGTCGATCGTGATCAGCGGCCAAGACAGCGTGGTCGAACAAGCCCGCCGCCAACTGGAGGATCTCGTATGTACCCCCTTTTCGTCCGTGTTCATGCGCACATATACCCCTCTCTTTTCCACCCCCTGGAAGACGCGTACTGACGAACGAGGCGCAGGTGCCCGTGTGGGCCGTCCTCGACTACACCGACACCCGGGTGATCTCGCGAGAGCTGTTGTTGGTCAAGGTGTCCATCCTCGGACCCGAGTACCTCGAGGACCAGTTTGTCGGCGGACCCTCGCACGATCCTCGCCAGTGCACACCGTCTGTCACGCACGCACACACGCACGCCGTCCCCGTCCCTCCGGCGAGCGCGTCCAAAGCCGAACGCGAAGCCGTCCTCGCACACAACTTTGAACGCTCCGGGCACTCGGACGCTGCGGCCGCGGTTAGCACAGACTCGCGCGACGTGCCGCTGCCCCTGACGGCCTCGGAGGCGCTCCGACTCAAACACCAGCACCTGCAGTCGATCTCCGTGCTCGCGAACCAGTTTGGGGCCAAGATCGTCGACGTGAGCGACAACAGCGTGATTGTCGAGCTGACGGCCAAGACGAATCGCGTGATCGCGTTCTTGAGCTTGTTGAAGCCGTTTGGGATACTGGAGAGCGCGCGAACGGGTGGGTGTTTTTTTTTTTTTTTTTTCTTGGGATAGCGGATCGACTGATGGGGCGTGGGGTTTTATGTGTAGGTCTGATGGCGATGCCACGCACGCCTATCGCGAGGTCGGGGGATGAGGCAGACGATGTTACCGAGGAGGGAAGTGGTGTAGATGCGAGCTTGCTCCCTCCGGGCTGACACGTTGAACTGGGGTATTTCGGCTGGTCGGATATCCACTCATGCATCTGCTGCAATATTGCCGCGCATAAAAAGGGCTTATCGTATAGAGACACTAACGAAAAAAAAGTGATCTATTTGATGAATGTTGCAAGAGGAATCAATCTATGTCTCATAACGCTTCGGTCCAGTCCATCTTCTGTAAGGAGGCCCCGATGCTGGGGCGAAGCCAACGGTGAACCTCCTTTAGACGAGCCGGTCGCGAGACCAGCAGGGCGACCTAAGTAATGCTCTGCAAATCACCGTAAGTAGCCAGAGGGAGTAGCTCCCAGGAGTTGCTTACAGTTTGAAAGTAGTAGCCTACTGGTAGGACAAGGCTTCCAACTGGGATTTCTTAAAAATACATAAGACGACGAACTCTTTTCTTTTCGTGCTGCCCCGTCGGCAACTCAGATGGAAACAAAATGGCGGTAGGAGCACACCCGCGCTCGTAAGAGTGACATCAGAAGCGGAGCGCTAACGAAACAAGCTTGTCCACTGGGTCCTAAACTCATCTGCGCCAGGCATGTCCCTCATCTCCGACCCGCTCCAAGCCAGCAAGTGGCGCGACGTGATTCCGAGCGCGCTGAGACCGACAGCCACCATCGGCACGTCCTCGGGCTCCAAGACGGAATCGGCCACATTCAGCTGGGAGAACTCGCTCGGGAGCGTGGACCGCCCCCCCTCCCCCCTCGCCGCCTCGTCGCGTTGCTGCTCGCAAAACGCGGCGGCGCTTCGCGCGTCGAGGCCGATGCACAGCGCGTGCAATAGCGGACAGGCTTGCAGCACCTCCGCCAGCCCGGAGAGGGTGATCCCTGGACCGCCACGCCAGCCCCACTGGTCGTTGATCGACAGGCATTCGATCTGTGGCCACGCAGACACGAGCGCGAGCAACGCGTCGTCGCCGAGGTCGACGGACCAGGCGAGGTTGACGTGGACGCCTCGGAGGTTGCCAAACGCCATGTAGGGCAGCATATCGTCGAACGTGAGGGCAAGCCGGTCGCCGCCGTCGTGAGACGCCGTCGGGTGGTCGCTGGCAGCGCCTGCGAAGTAGGCCGCAAACGACGCGAGATGAAGAACTCGCACGTCGGTCAGCGTGTCGCAGTCGCACGTTCTGCGCACCGTCGCCAAGTACGTCTTCACCATCGCTTTCGACGGCAAGGTGGGGAATGGCACGATGACCGACTGGACCGCCGGAAGTCGGACGTGTGTGAGTAGGTTCGTGACCGCGTCCAAGGATGCAGATACGATCTCCAGGTAGACTAGTTGGGACAACACGGTCGCAGAGTTGGTTGCTGGAAGCGGGGAGGGGTCGTGCGAATCGAGCATGAACGTCAGCCAGGTTAGGGTAGGAACGGAGAGGAGGTGCAATATCACATCGACGGCCAAGCGAACGTCAAGCAAGTCCACGATGTGCAACCTCGGCCATGTAAGCAGATGGCGGGAGACTGTTGCACTGAAAGCTTCGTCACCTACCACCTGGACTCGGAAATTCTTAATATTCGGACATCGAGGGGCAAGGGTATCGAGGAGGTCTGTGTACAGAGAGAGATCTTCCCCAGAGGCACCGCGAATATCGAGGGAAGTCACTGAAGGGGCAGCGAAGCAAATGACGGGCAACGTCGGCGTTCCGCCTTGCCAAGTCAAGGACCGAAGATTTGGGAAGAGGGGATCATGGAGAGCAGGGCGAAACACCGTAGAAATGGAGTAATAGTCCAGAGACCCCCTCTTGCTCGCGAAGCCGAGTATACTGCGGACACGGCGGGTGTATCCCCGAAGGGTATCCCACTCAGCATCAGTGCGTGGTGTGGTAAACAGATAGCGCTGTGAAAGAGGGCGTAAACGCGCGTCAAGTTTGAGAGGATGAAGTCGAGTACGTTGTCATATGATGATCGACAGCGTCCGGGGAGACAGAACGCGAGGGGAGATAAATCGGTCAGTTCGGACCAAAGTATGTCAAGAGCGGGTTCTTTGAATGTGCGGCATGTTCGTGCGAGTGAGGCTAGATCCATTGCAGCTAGCCTGCGCGCTGCAGGCCGAGAAGTGTTGGCGGGGTGCAAGTGACCGAATATATTGAGGAGGATCTCTTCGAGACAGAGTGCGTAGTGCATGGTGGAATCTTCAACGTGGACTGTGTGATCTGGAAGAGAAGAGCAACCAAAGGGGAGCCACAGCTTTAATTTAATCTTGTGCTTCAGTCATGGCCTGAAACCAAGCATAGCGTTACATTACCTTATGTGGATTCCCCTTAAACCCATTATCATACGCTTCGGTAGTACAGCCACGGGATTGTGTATATGGCATACTTTCTGCACAAAAAATATATGCTATATTCTGCAGTATTCTCACTGGAGTATATTGTGTGCAGTCTGCATTCTGTGTCATGCTCACCTTGTATGAACTGTTCTCACCACATTCTGTCCTATGTGGGTTGTCTGTTGTGCTGTTCTTGCCATGTTGCATCTTGCACAGACCACATTTCATACCATTAGTATGCTGTCTCTGTTCTGTTCCACTGCAATCTGGATCCACTCAGTGCCAGTACTCAGCATGCCCAATTTGCATTATGTGTGTGTAGTGTGAGCATCCTGCACAGATCCATTTCATATTCTAGCTAGTACATACTGGTGTTGATGGCAGGTTTCTCAGTTTGCTTGCATCAGCATAGAGAAAAAATGTCCTCCTTGTAACAACCATACAGTATGTTACACTGGTCAGACATGAATCAAAGGTGTAGCTGTTCAAGAAGGTATTCACAGAGTTTGTTGATAAAGAGTTCAACATGTTGAAGATATGTTATCTAATCCTATCTTCTCATCTTATCTCAGAGATCATCTTATCATCTTCATCTTATCATTTAGCTTATCATTTGATAGTGATCTCCATGACACATGATCTATTACAATTATGCTTCTCATGTTACAGCATAAGGCTATGCATTTCCATCAGAAATAGAAGCATAGGCCTTCTTTGTTACATCAACAGGTGAAACACTTCTTTTTCATCAGTGTTTCACATATATCAGTTTCATTGTTATGAAACTTCTTTGATACATGTTTCAGATACATCAAACACATTTTACCTATGTTTCACATAGAGTTTCACATTTCAGTCTGAGTTTTAACCTTAGTACCAGACTGTATTTATACTGGGCCCTTAGGCCCTAATTCAATAGCAGTTCAAGGAGTCCCAACACCTGAG
>JBBPMG010000250.1:0-32629 GCA_038090195.1 Boletellus deceptivus
ATTCCGCACTGGCACGCAGCGCTGAGATGTATTGGTGTTGAAATTGATTTTCTGTATGTGCCCCCAGAGTAGAAATTAAGCGATCCAACAAGGTGCAATGAGGGAGTGAATTGCTGGTGTTTGGGGAAGTAACCAGTAATCTATCATATGCTCCTAATTGTGGAGCAGGTCTGGTGAAAAGTCGGTCTAGAGAGAACTGCCATGCAGCACAAGTGGGGATGGCTTGTGAGGGTTTGAATGAGTATGGAGAATAGTTTGTGAGTGAGGAAGCCGGGCGTCGTAGTTTGCCCAAAGCTGACTGAACACGCGCGAGATACCTTTGGAGTTTATGGTTCCCCATACCATAGTAGAATGGGTCCTCAGGTCGGAACTCTGAGCTTGATGCAACTGTCACGAGTAGGGGAACGAGTTCGCTCAGCTCTGGCGAGGCGTATGCCATGGCAGGTAATGAGAAAAGCAATTGAAACTTTCTTCTTTCGTCACTTTCCCGCAGCAGGTAGCACATCTTCAACCATGTCCGTGGGGGGGCCTCGTCCCATTGATCCCGCTCGATCCTATAATGATTCAACCAAGACTTGTCATATTGGAATGACAATACACTGTCCTCTGACTTCCTGCCCCATGAGCACGCCATCTCCCAGACATCCTCTAAATCCAGTGTTGCGGACCAGCGGCTGACGATGGTCGCTGCAATATAAGCACGATGTTCTCCTGAATCTGAGTCGGCCTTCAACAAGTCACGGGCGGGGTATTGAACATCCAAATTTGGCTCGGAAGGCAGGGAAGAAAGGTCTGGAAAGAGATATGCAACTCGTCGAGCTCTGCGTTCCGGAAGATGAATTTCGTTTTTTGGCTTTTCGAATGAAAAGTCCAATGGACTTGTATAGAGCCCATGGATCTTCTCACAATATTTCTTGATTTCTTTGGAAAGGGTGTATAGTTCATGGCGTTGCGAGCTCACCAGGGGATTGGGCACCAGCACAGACTGCCCACTCGACTCCCACTTTCGTGAGTAACCTATGGTTTGAATCAATGTCAGGAGCTCTGCATCACGGGGGCAGAACTCTGTGCTTGGACAGCAACTTGCAGACAAAAGTAGAGAACACGCTTCTTCTGCGCCAAATCTCCCGGTAAGCGGATCTACACCCCATCCGCTGGTCAGAGCATGCAAATAAGCACAGTACAGCTTGCTCGTCAGTGTTGAATTTCCTGTTAGGCAGCCAAGGACGGCGTGAACTCTGTATGTCTGGTATGTGATCCGCTCCGGGCTAGACGAGGGGGGGATGATTTTGACGCAGGTGTGATGGTCATTTAGCTGGAATAAGACCTTGCCGTCAGGGATCACCACACATCGGGGAACAAATTCAGTAGCATCAACGATTCTAGTCTTCGGCCGAAGGACGAGTTGATTTGTCAACCCAATTAAAGTGCCAATGGATTGATCCTCATCGTAAATCATACCAGGAATGTTCCGACATTGGAGGTCTCCGTCTGGATCAACATAGAACGAGAGGTCATAGCGTGGCAAGTCAACTGACAGCTGTAATGGCGTGGATCTGCCGGACTCAAGTGGTGATGCGGTGACAATGAGATCTTCTGGCGAACTCAGTGGTCGTAAGAGACTGGAAACCATGAGCCATGACTGGCTTCGAATGTCTATGAGAAAATGGTTGTCTTTCCACATGCGAAACTTCCCTGGAGTACAATCGATTCTCCAATTCGCTGGCGATGTTTCCCAGCAGCTGTCAAGAGGCCGGACCTCCATCACGGATGTGGAAAGGTTTAGCCAATGGACATGACCCTTGATAAGCACTGCTGGTAAATCACCCTCCAGTTTTCTGTGAGGGATGAGCTGGATCGTCTCTGTAACGCCAGTGTCCATCTGCCTTCGTTTTGCTAGAACCACCAGATCCGAGCTATTTCTCAGAGAAAAGGATACCTGGTGGTACGGTGGTACCGTCTGATCTTAGTCATTCACTGCACACTTCAACAGGTGTACTCACTTGATGGTTAGAGACCAGGCCTCTTGTTGAGTAATCCATTCCAGGGAAATCACTCAGCGTGACCTCGAGAACTTGCTGTAAAGGAGATCAGTGACACGAATCACATTGGACAGCTACGAGACTTGCCTTGCCGAATACCAGTTTATATAGTTCATGCTGCACATAATTGCTTGGCAGCTGTGTGCGAAGTGATTTCCCATCGACTAAAAGTGACCCATCAAGTACATTCAAGTGTACCGTTTGTGGACGCTGGCCTGGTGGGGGTGCAGTCGTGCACACGAACCAGCGCGAGTTTGGGACTTCCAACCGCGTCCACTTTGAACCAGGATGGTAGTTAGACCAAACCCTGCAGACCGCAAGGTTCACACTCGTGGCAATCATGTCATCCTGAATAGCATCACCTATGACACTCTCAAGAGCTAGAGAAAGGCGGCGGTCTCGGACAAGGAGTAGCCGTGAATATGCAGGGAGGCGCGAGACCTCCGAATCACCGGGCATATGATCCTTGATTATCATGCCACATACCAGCAAGATCTCGATATCTTCGGCTGAGCAAACCACTTTCTGAGCCATCAAACGATCCATATCGAACGTGCTTCGACAAATGGAGGCCGTGTCCCGCAATCTTCCACGATGTTCATCATCTCCGGACATCCTCGCAAGTTCGGCTAGAAGTACCTGTACCCAGGAGAATACCTTCCGACGCACAGTCCGAAGGAGATTGAATACGGCTCGTGAGATGGCATCGTCAGGACTGGACGCAAGTAAACGACGGAGCAAGAACGAAATGGTATACATCGTCACTGCTTCCTTCCAGTTCCCTTCAACATCACAGACGAGGCTCTGAAGTTCACCCAAGAGCGCATAGCAGAAGGTGGGTTGTTGTAACTCCTCATGCCATGTCAAGCCCATGCTTCCAAACGGTCCGACTTGACTAACGGCCTGGGCCAACAGCATATGGACTTCTGGGCGACGGAAATTCAGCGATCGAGCCCGAAGTTCTCGTAAGATGTTCAGCCATTGGAGTAGGCTTCCACTGCGAAGGTGTCCAAATGCCATGTATTCATGAATGGAAAGGTCCTTATGACAGTCAGCCTGGTTTGCAATGACTTCATTCGGCGTATGGGAAGTGGAATGAAGATACTTTTGTAATTTGTGGTATGGCCCGCTTGGAAGTTGGTACGTGTAGTACTGCTTGCTATCGCTATGGCCCAATATCTCGGAGACCGGGCTACCAGTCTTCAAGTCGAAAGCAAAAAATGACAGCTTATTGCGTCTACAGACCTCCTCCCTTTCAGCCGGGATGGAAATACTGAAGTACGAAGATTTTGAAGACCATGTATCAGAACCCAGAGAAATCCGTTGTCTCGGACGCTTGACAAGGTAAGGTTTGAGCGCATCGTAATCACTGAGCTTCATGCGGGGACCACGTCCTTTAACAGACGGAGAACACACGTCAACCAGGAGGTGGAATGTGACAGCACGCCACATGTCGAAAGAGAGCGGACAATCTAGTTCGAACACAACAGCTTCAGCCTCAAGTTCGTTGGCCGGCAATGGCCACTCGGGAACCTGGATCTGGATACTCGCCGCCCTCCTCCTCCTCCTCCTCCTTCGCCGAAGTTCGGTATAGTGAGCATTCATCTCCTGCAGTCTGATAACACTTTCATCTAATTTGAGCTGCGCTGGCTCTTCGATCCGAGCCTTCAGGTGCTGGAGACGCACAGAGCTTCTAAAGAAACGGGTCGCGAAGCTTTCTGTAGTGATTGTCGTAGAAAACACCGACCCCTGACCTGACCGGGAGTGGCGACGAGAGAGGTATTCCAGTGCGTGGCGAAGACGGAGAAGGCTGTTAGCCTTGCAAAGTAATAAATTCTCCAGAAGACTCATCGGTACTTCCGGAGAGTAGTCTGCCAGTATAGGAATCTCCTTGATTGCTATCTTGTCGAGTGCGATCCAGAGCTCAATCATGGTCAACAGCATCACCGAAAGGAGCTCTGGGTTCCCTGCATATGTCTTTGACGCGCACGAAGAGTAATTGTGCGTCAAGGCTTCCAAGCCGACACAAGCCTCGTTACTGTTCATGACCCCGTCAACCCAGGCATCAATCCCTTGCTCCACCGCCCACTCGACGTCATAGAGGGCGATGTGGGGTTCAGCTTGGTATATTTTCTGAAATAAATCCCTACCAGAGTTCAGAAAGTCGTCGAGGGATCCTCGACGATGATGTTTTGGATAGAATGAATCGACGGTGCGGCTGGTATCGCGACTAGTCGGAGAGCTGCGGAGGAATTTTCTACTACTCCGGAGCGACAGCCGAACGTCGCGCTCGAGATCAAGCTGAGACGGAGCCCAGGCTGGGGATGTACGCTGAACAGCTTGCACTCGCTTCCACCGGCCTTCAATAATCGATCGGAGAAAAGTGCACGTCTTTAACGCGATTCCTGAAAGCCATTCTGGGGGACAAGAGCCCAGTTTCTGCAAGCGGCGACTGATTTTGGCTGACATCTGGTGGAGAAGATCACCAGAGAGGTCGTTGCAAGTACTGTTATTCGCAAGCTTGCACATATAGAACAGCAAAAATTCCTTGTAGGTACGATGCCCAAGACGAAATTGATTGAGGGTTGTCTGAAGTGTAACTCTGATGAGAAGCCAGAGCGGCGAGCGTCGCCACTGCCCCTCGACGTCGTCGTCCACACGTTTGCTGATCCGCACAATATCAGCAGGGCGGCCGGTACCCCTCAAAATCCCGGTAAGTAGTTCGGTGATATAGCGTGGGTGAGCATATCTCCTGGATGAACCCAAATTGTCCTCGTTCATGTGAACAATGAAATTCACAAGCTCGGAAAGAAAGTCCTTTTCATCAATGATGTCATTGGGAATCTCGATTGCTGGGCCAGGATATGAGCAGATCAGCTTTCCTTGTGTCCTGTTCACAACCTCAGCCCACGGGGACAGCTCGAACGACTCGAAGATGGTGGCATCCTTCTGCTTTCTGAGGATCATGCCCGCACCTCGGGCTCGGATATGCAACGCGAGGACATCTATGCACTTCAAAATCCCAGTACAGTATCGAAACCTGGATGCTTACCTCCTACACCCATGCTACTTATCTGGGTGATAGTTCCGGACCTATCCAGGGACTCAGACTCCAGAGTGCCTTCTAGGTTTTCTAGCATTCGAATAATTATGTCCCAATGAAGGACATCGGCCTTGTCGACGTAGTCTCTGTAGAGACGTGCAGCAGCGGTGACTGTTCTAGCCAGAGAATGGTCACTGTGGATGCTGCGGTCATCCTCGTTAGGGAGTTGGATGGGAAAGAACACATGTGTAATCATATATGTTGACATATCAATGTCCTTGGAGTCAAGGACACCGGAGCGAGACATCTGCACGATGAATGGTTGAACGTCTGGCAGCGGGATGTGAGACGGTGTAACTCGAAGTTGGGGAGCAAGAAGTGAACGTGTTCATGCCATGCATGCCATGCGTTTTGTGTGCGGTGTCGGAAATCGGGGTGCGAATTCATTCAATGGGCAATGAGCGTACTGGACCGAGGTGGAGCTGAATCGGAGGCTGTCCAGAAAGGGTTTGATGTGGCTGCTTGCATGCGCCTCTGTTCCCGACACCTCAGACAAAGATCAAGGATGAGCAACTCATGAGATAATTCTCCGTTCCGTACTCATTGCATCTAGATCGGAAATAAGTACGGGCAAATGGGAGAATGGGATGGACTCATATCGATGTTCCTACTACTGGCGAGGCCGAAGACACCTTGAATGTGACTAGTCAAAACAAGTGTCAACACAACGCGCGTCGCTGTCACCAGAGGGTCCTCTGCATGCGACCCATCTCGACACCATGGTCGCGTCCACGACTGAGCAGGTACGCACGCGCTCGTCCGTTATAAACTGGCACTGATCCTCGACAACCGTAGCTAACAGCCCTCGCGAGCACCACCGTCGGTGAGTAGACCCGCCGCTTGGGCCAGCATACGTCACCGACAATGTGGTCCGCAGTGGTGCACCCGCTCGTCCTCTTGTC
The DNA here is from genome assembly GCA_038090195.1 of Boletellus deceptivus. Lineage (NCBI taxonomy): Eukaryota > Fungi > Basidiomycota > Agaricomycetes > Boletales > Boletaceae > Boletellus > Boletellus deceptivus. The sequence continues at coordinate 6,048 of JBBPMG010000250.1, forward strand.
CGTGACGGACCACCATGCACGGTCATTGTCCCGCAACTCGTCGAAACGTGTGGTGGGCGTGCTGCTAGGGCAGGACAACGGCAATACGGTCAATGTGGCGAATTCGTTTGGGATCCCGTTCGAGGAGGACGACAAGGACAGCAAGACGTGGTTCCTCGACCACAACTACATCGAGGGCATGTACGACATGTTCAAAAAGGTTAACGGTGCGTCGTACGTCGTCGAGCGCCCGGATCGATCCGACGGGGACGGCTAGCTCGGGAGCGGATGATCGGATGGTATCACACGGGACCCAAACTGAGGGCGTCGGATCAGGAGATCAACGACCTGTTCAAGCGGTATATTGCGAAGCCTGTGATGGTCATCGTAGACGTGCGGCCGGACACGGTCGGAATACCGACGGACGCATACTACGCCGTCGAGGAGATCAAAGACGTACGTGGTCCCGCGACAGGGCGACGTGGGCTGACGCGGCACGCGCAGGATGGTACGGAGACGCGCAAGACGTTCCTGCACGTCCCATCGGCGATAGAAGCGGAAGAGGCGGAGGAAATCGGTGTCGAGCACCTCCTCCGAGACATCAAGGACTCGACGACGACAACGCTCACGACGCGTGTGAGTGAGCAGCTGGCGTCGCTGCAGGGCCTGGAGTCGCGCCTGCGTGACATACACGGTTACCTCGTGGACGTGGCTGCGGGCACGCTGCCTGTGAACCACCAGATTGTGTATCACCTACAAGACGCGCTCAACTTGCTGCCGGATCTGAGCGTGCCGGGGCTGACGCAGAGCTTCACGACGAGCACAAACGACGAGCTGCTGGTGGTGTATCTGAGCACGCTGCTGCGGGCGGTGATCGCACTGCACGCGCTGGTGGACAACAAGGCGACGATTGGGCGGGCAGAGCTGGAGGAGGGGGAGGACAAGGAGAAGAAGCCAGAGGCAAAGGACAAGTCCGAGAGCGACAGGGGCCTGTAGCGTACCACGTGTTTTCCACGTGCACAAACCACCATGTGACCTCGCCGCCTTTTTTTTCTTGCTTTCCTTGCTCCCTTCCTCTACAAAAGTGGGTCTGGTCGCCGTTGCCGTGGACGCGCCCAGTCTGACCTGACACACGCTTTGCAGGTTCTTTCTGCTGAACAAGACTGGTCATGTCGGGTGCTCGTGGATGTTTCAACTGTGGAGGCTGTGCGTGGTGTTTTCGTGTTGTTCGCTCTACCTTTTTTCCCCCATGGCCCCGGTCATGTCTACCTAGCGATGCCGTCTGCTTTATCGACACTCTCTTCCTTCTTCTGTGTGCTGAGCGGTGCTGACGTGGACCGCTGTGTTCGCTTTTGCTTTCCATATCGTACCGGTGACCATTGTGATCGTCGAAACATCGACCCGAAAATTTATTGATCCTTGACTGCTCGCCTGCCTTGTGTCGTCCACGAACCCGCCTGGAATTGCTTCCAGTCGGCCATCAAGCTGCAAACTGCCCCAAGGCTGGTACGCCTACATGGTAATGTTTGGTCTCTCGCACTCGCCTTTATTTTCGTGGAGAACGAGCCGCTCATCGTCCGGTGCATCTTGCGCCCTGTTATGTCAGCTACAATTGTAAGCAGCCTACCCTCCTATCCAACCTGGACCGGGGCGCTGATCGTTTCCCGTTGATGGTCCAGGTGGGCTTGAGGGCCATGTCTCACGTGACTGTACGTTGGAAGCCAAGGCCAAGTCGTGCTACAAGTGTGGTCAGGAAGGTCACATCGTGCGTGTCTGTTTCTCCACAAATCACTGTGGCCAACGTTCCTGTTTTGTACAGTCGCGTGACTGTCCCCAGGCCGCTATCGTTGGCGGTGGTGGCGGTAGCTGGAACAGTGGTGGCTTCTCGGGCGGTGCGTCCGGCCAGGAATGCTATCGCTGTGGTAAAGTCGGGCACATTGCACGCGCGTGTCCCGAGGGCAACGCCAACGCTGGCTATGGCGGTGGGGCCTATGGTGGTGGCGCATTTGGCGGTGGCAGCAAGACTTGGTGTGCATTCCCCTGTCTCTTTTGCGACACCCACACTCACCGACCCTCAGCTACACGTGTGGTGGCGTAGGCCATTTGTCGCGCGATTGCGTTCAAGGGTCCAAGTGTTACAATTGTTCTGGATTCGTGCGTGTCGTGACTCACCGAGTGTGCGCACATGTGTTGATTGGGCTGTAGGGGCACATTAGTCGGGATTGCCCTCAACCACAGAGGCGCGCTTGCTACACCTGTGGCTCAGAGGGGTGTGTCCCATCCCGCGTCTCGTTGGCCTGCTTCGCTCACCAACACCTGCCAGGCACATCTCCCGCGACTGTCCTGGGATCCCTGCCGGAGCAGAGGGTGTCTGAAGGCGAGGTCATGCATCATGTGTGATATCCATCTTGTATTGCTAGCTGCACGTTGCGCTCCCCATCCCGTCTCCGTCTCTCTTCCTTTTTTCCATCGTCCGTCTTGATATCGTATCTTGCACGCCTTGTCATCTGGGTACCGTTGCTACGAATGCGATCCTCGTTCTCGGCACCACCGACCCGGTTGGGGCCGAGCTCGCATCACATTTCTTTTTTCGCACGGTGTTCCGCCCAACAGGTTTTCTCTCGACTTTTCCCTTCGTTTGGCTGTCCAACACCATGCAAGCTCTCCGTGCGCCGCGTCTCGCGCCCCGTCTTGTGCGCCGTGCGCTCACCACGGCCGCACCCAATGCGCCGACGTCGAGTTCCTCTAGCACACAGTCCAGCACCATCGTCCCGCTGAGCAACGTCGAGGCCCAATGGGAGCAGCTCACCAAGGCGGACCAAGCCACGGTGCAGCGCCAGCTCGAGGAGATCCAGAAGCGGGACTGGAAGTCGCTGTCGATTGACGAGAAAAAGGCGGGTGAGTCTGCCATGTCGTCTCTCCCCCGCCTCTCTCGTCCTCTTGCTTTTTCCGTTTGCTGACTCCCCCTCGTGTGTGCCTTGTGTGTGTGTGTGTGCTCTTGGGCGGTTCGCTGTGGGTATGCCTCTGGTTGGGTGTGCATGGGACGGGACGACGTGAAGCGTACTATGTCGCGTTCGGTCCACACGGTCCTCGGACGCCCGTCAGTCAGCCGGGCGAAGGTCTCAAGATCCTGCTCTGCGTCCTCGGGCTCACCGGCATCGCCGGGTTGATCTCGTGGGGCGTCCGTGCACGGGGTGCGTCGTCCCGTCGTGTTGCGCTGACGCGTGGCCACTGAGTGTTTTTCGTCTGCGTGCAGCACCTCCACCGCCCAAGACGCTCACGCGGGAATGGCAAGAGGCCTCGAACGAGCGTGCGCGCGAGCAAAATCTGGATCCTGTCACGGGTGCGTGGTTGTCGCTTTTTTTTTTGGCTGGACGCGTCGTCGTCGTTGTGGATATGTGCTCACCCGCCTTTGGTTAGGGATCCCGTCGGAAGGGTATGGCGGCAAGGGGTTCGTTCAGAATTAGAAAGAGGGATGACGCGCTTTTTGGCTCGAGTCGGCTGGGTTCTCCATGCATGCGCGCACATTTCCTTTATATTTTTTTTTCTTTGTTCGACGTTGCTGTGAAACGTAACCGGCTCGAGTGGAGGGTAGTTAAGAGGATAGAGGATGCGTTCCAACCTCTTTCTTTATTGTCTTCATTGCTATTGCCATCATCATCTCAACCATGCGCCAACCCGAATCCGGGACTATGGGGGATACCAACAAAAGGGGGAATGGTATACGGTGGCGTTGGTGATGCCTCAGGGGGACAACCTCTTTCTGCAGCCTGCCCACCACCGCCCCCTGCCCTATCAATGCCCCACCCTGTGCCCGAGCTTGGCCCCAGCCTAGCCCCTGCTCAGGGGGAACTCACACGTCATCCCTCCTGGCACGGTGCGTCGATGTGCATGTGGGGGTTGTGATGGTGCCGGTGGCGTCCGTGCTGGTGGGAAAAAACAAGGCTTCCTGAACGCCAAGATAGACGATGCGGAGGACTGGAAAATAGGGGAGGACGTTCTGCCAAACGAATGGGGGTGGGTGGTCAGGCGGTGTGGGCCCCACGTGTCGAGGGACGTACCTCGAACGGGACGTGCACCTCGATGGTGGTGGTGGTGCCGTCTGATTCGGCGGGGACGGCGCCACGAGGACGACGGTGGAGCGCGGCGAGGTAGTACCGGACGGTCCACCCACGGAGGCCTTCGTGCAGGAGGACGTCCTCGAGCGCCGAGCGCGGGATAAAGTGGCGGGTGATCGAGGTGGTCAGGCCTGCCGTCGTGGGCGTGGGGGGGGCCGGTTGGAGGCGCGGGGCGGACAGGAGCGGGTGACCACGGTGGGTCTCGAGCTGGATGCCGAGGGAGGGGAAGACGAGGAGGGATTCTGTGTCCCTCAGGTGTGAGATGGGAAGGGGGGGGCGGGGGGAGCGCGTACCGTGGAGGACTTGGGTGCAGCGCGCCCAGAGGAGGGACGCGAGCGCGAGCGCACAGCCGACGAGGAGGATCGGACGGGCAAGGGGCGTCGACGCGAGGGAGGGGGTCAGCGCGTCGCCTCGCGTCGTCTGCGTGTGCACGAAAGCAAATCGTCAGCCGGGTTTTGGTCGCTGCCTCTGCGATGTCGGGACGCACGGAGAGGACGAGGACGAGGACGAGGAGGAGAACGAGGGCGTCGGGCCAGGCGCAGACGACGGCGCGATGGACGACGCGCCCGGAGCCGTCCCGGGCGAGACGCCAGTGCTCGACGCGGTACTCGGTAAACCCGCCCGGCCAGCGCGTGACGGTGAACTCGGGGTGGGTGTCGGCCAACGGGCGGGTGGTCTCGTGCATGCCATCCCCCTCAAACGGAGGATCCAGAGCTGGATGGACGCGGTGGGACGCACACGCCAAATGGCTCCGTGCAGCACCCCCCACAGGGGGGTCATCAAGGCACCCATTGTCCTCCGGGGCGACGGCGGTGCGAGCAGGGACCCGGTCGTCGGGGATTGACCCGATGCCGTCGTACTACGGATCACTCCTGGGCTGGACGCGGTCATATTGGGAGGGAGGCCATGGCTACCGCCGTCTGGAAACCACTTTATCATCCATGAAGCCCATCTCCCACATTCCCCCCCCTTTTTTTTTAATTGGCACGAGGCGGTGAGCGCGTCCCTTTTGCGCTTCCTAAAGCCAATTTCGCCCCCATTGGAGGATCACATCGGCCTCCAACAGGGCAGGGCAAATCAAAAAAAAAAAAAAGACACCGTCGCCACCAATTTGCGAGTGCGAACGTTCCAGGTCCCAGCGCTAGAACGAAACGGGAAAGAGTGTAGTATGGACTACTACAGACCGTTGACCGTGCAGTGTCTTTGACGCTTGCCGACGGGCCTTTTTTTGTTTTCCTTTTTTTTTTTGCAAACAGCAGGTTGACAAACGGTCTCACCCACCGTCTTGTCTCGGACGCCCAGACAAGGCCTTGGCAAAAAAAAAAAAAAAAAGAGGGCGGTGCGTATGGGGCCAGACAGCTGTGGCAGCAGGCGCCCAGAGCGGTCCGGTCCGGTCCGATACCCGACCTGCCGCCATTGCCCCCTTTTCCACTGACCCATATGGACCCGGGTGTCCCTCGCTGGACATGCACCCGTCTGGAGCGCACGACGGCACCTCGGGAGAGGATACAGCTCTCCACAGAGTGCACGCGTGCTGCTACGTGCCAATGGAAAAAAAATATACAGTGCAGCAGGAGCTGCGGCATCCTCGCTGCGGTGGCGTTCTCGGCCCCGCCCCAGTACGGGGGGAAGGGGAAGGCCACGCGACGCTCGGCCGACGCGCGCTCCGGTTCTTCCTGAACCCGAACCCGGGACAGGCCTCGGGAAGGGGAGGGGGGGGGAACAAGGAGAAAGCGTCTGACATGTGACGTGTGTCAGTCTCATTCGCTGTGTGTGCACGCGTGCGTTCCTTCCTTTTTTTTTTTTTTTCTCTCGCTTGGTGTGCTTGTCCAGCCCTGCCAATCTCGGATCGATGTATCCCGAGACCGAAAGGCGGTCGCTGGACTCGAGTGCCCTGCAACCTCAATTCCGGTCGGTGGGTCGCACCGACGCTGTGTGTGTGCGCAATCACATCAGAGGCACTCCCCTCGGAGACCTCCCCGTCCCAAGGAGGACAAGCTTGGTCACAGCGACGTCCCATCGCCACATTCGTTTTTAGTCACCCACCATGCAGTCAGGGTGATCACCGTCGCTGGGCCGGTCGAGCCGGCAACACCAAGAAACTCGTTCGGTCACGACCATCACCGTTCGCGTACGACGTGCAGCGCAGGCCGACCATGTCTCGTCAGAGAATATATGCACATATACAGGCATACTGCGTTGATGGACGAGAGGACGTCACGGACGACCTAGGCACGGTTGCACGCTGATCCGAGCTAGCCACGTTTGGTCTGTCCGGGCAAACGCCTAGGGGACCATGGACACCGGCGCACAATACGCGGTTAGATTGGCGACAGGTCCGTCCGGAGCCAACGAGCAGGGCGGAGTCCCGGCAGACAGGATGCGGCTTGGCAACGTCGCAGGCACCCCCTTCGAGGGCCAGGGCTAAACAAGCTTGGGTCAGCCTTGGAACCTGACAGCGGTGCCAGCGAGGTACGGATAGGCGCCCGTTGGGATGACGCATGGCCAGCATCGCCCATCGCCAGCCTCAAGATCTCAGACCGGCCAGTGTTCCTAGCCGGATACGCAGACAGCCAATGGGATGCAACACAAGACAAGGTTGGATTTCAGATTCGCCCACGCCGTCACCTCGCGTCGTGAAGTGGGTGGGACAAGGGGAGTGCTGGCTCTGCCGCGACCGGCGTGCTACAACGCACCGCACGCACATGCCTCATTCGCTCATTTCAGAACAACATGAAGCATACACACGGAGGCGAGGGTTTCGCGCAGCTCGTCAGGGAGCCGCCATGTCTATGTATTTGCAACGCAACACACGCGCCACGGGGGGAACCAGAAAATAGACGGGGTCTAGTACGGACATTAGACCGCGGGTTTCCCTGGCGCCTTGTCTTGCTCGGGGTGGAGGTATACCTGGGGCTGCATGTCCACGAGCGGACGACGAGACGGAACGTGCACGCACCTGCTGCCCGCCCACGCCGCCCTCCCACTTTTGGTATCTGAGCGCGGTGACGCCCCGTCTCTCTGCGGCGACCCGTTCGGTCTCCTTCAGCGACTGGCGAACGGCCCGTGCGGTGATTTGTGCGTACTTGTTGTACCTGCGAGAGAGAGAGGCGTTCAACACGTCGCTGGACGGGGGCGCTGGACGTACGAGAAGACGCCTCGCCAAGTTGTGCTGCTCATCGTCGTCTGCAAGTGCGCTGTGTTGTTGGGAAGCAAAAAGCGACGCCCGCGCTCCGGAAGCGTCCGAGCTGCCACCCCCCGCGGAGGGGTCGCTGATGCGCTGGCCCTCCTGCTGTGCTCGTGAGGCCGTCCTCCGCAACGTTCATGGCTGGCGTCACCTGGCACTATGCGCTCAAGTTCATCATCACCGGTCGGTCGCGGTCGTCTCGTCCCCGTCGTGCTCACATCCTCCGCGCAGGCGATGCGGCGGTCGGCAAGTCGTCCCTGCTCGTCCGCCTGACCGACCAGCGATTCCTGACCAATCCGGACCCCACCGTGCGTTCGGACCGCCGCATCGCACCCCCTCCGTCTGACGCCCTTGTCCACAGCTCGGCGTCGAGTTTGGATCTAAGCTGATCGAGATACCCGAACAGGGCAAGATCGTCAAGCTCCAATGTCAGTCCCCTCCCCCTCCCCCCGCATGCGTGCCCCCGTCTCCGTCGACTCACGCCCCGTTTGCGTCGCGCGCAGGTTGGGATACGGCCGGCACCGAATCCTTTCGTTCGATCACGCGCTCGTACTACCGTGGCGCTGCGGGCTGTCTGCTCGTGTACGACGTGACGTCCCGTGCGAGTGCGTCCTCCCTTGCGCCCGTCCGTGCTTCGTTGACGTCTCTCCCGATGCCCACCACGACAGGTTTCACCAACGTCCGCACCTGGCTCGCAGACGTACGCCAACACGCCGATCCACACCTCACCTGCATCCTCGTCGGCAACAAGATCGACCTCTGCGACCCAGATCCCACGACGACGACGACCACGACGACCTCGGTCACGACGACGACGACCACCACCACCACGCGCCCGCGCAAACCCCGTCAAGTGCCCACCGAAGAAGCCGCCGCGTTCGCACGCGCGCACGGCCTCTTGTTCGCGGAAGCGAGCGCCAAATCGGGACAGGGCGTCGCGCGCGCGTTCGAGACCGCCTCGCGCGACATTCTCGACAAGATTCAGCGGGGCGTGTTTGATGACGCTCGCGTGGGTCCTTTTTACGTTGCGCGCTCTCGCCTTCTTTTCCTCTCGTCGCTTTTCGGTCACTCCATTTGCGTTTCTTTTCTTTTTTTTTTTTGCAGTCGCCGGGCGTGAAACCGTCTGGGCAACATGCGGCCACCGGACACGTGGCGCTCCTCGATCAGGGGTCCTCCACGCGGTGGACGACGTGCTGTTCGTAACAGACGGGAATGACCGATGGGCCGGATAACACCATCTGCAGAACGAAGAGGCGGATCGGAAATGGAAAGAAGATGCCCGAAAAGAGAAAAAAAAAGAAAAAGAAAAAAAGGAAATGGGTGGCGGCTGTAAGGATGGCGACATGGTGGGATGCGGCGATGGACACTTTCCAGGCATCTCGGCCGCCACCGCCCACAACGGGAAACGGGAACGGAGTCGTGCGTTGCGGGGATTAGACGCCACATCCACATTTATCTCTATCAAGAAACCAATTATAATTAACTTTTTATATAGTACAGGATTATAGGAATATATAGGATAGGGATGGCCCAGAATGAGGCGAGTGATCGTGCGAGTGATATGCGTGCGTACGTTGGGGCCTGTTCGCAAAAATGTGTCCGGGGGGGGAGGGGAAAATGTGTATGCGTTTGTGGATGCGTATCATACAGGCTGCGCGACTCGATTGAAGGGCGGAGGGGAGGGGAGGGGGGGTATCATGTAAAGTGCCAAGTCCATAGCATAAAACACATAAAACCGGCAAGGGGAGGCTCTATGACCGCCGCAACGAGTCGGCGTACTCGTGCAACTGCTGCACGAACCCAAAGTTGGGCTCCGCCGCGCGCCGTCGCGCCTTGACGTGCTGCACCGCCTGTGTGGGGGTCCACCCGCGCTCGGCGATCAGGTACGCCGCGACGACGGACGTCGAGCGGCTCACGCCCTCGACGCAGTGCACGAGCACGCGCGCGCGGGGGTCGTTGAGCGCTGCGCGCACGAACGCGGTCGTGTGCGGCAGGTGTGCGGCGAGCTCGCTAAACGGGGCGTCGTCGATCGCAAACTGGGCACGCTGGAGCGGCCATGGTAGGGCGGGGAGCGCGACGAAGCCGCGCATGGCGGAGAGGACGTGGGTGATGCCGAGGCTGGCGAGCGCGCTCGGGCTCTCGGCAAACGCGAGGTCGGAGACGTAGAGGCGGGGGAGGATTTCGGACGCGCTCGGCGGCCGGAGGGGGTATGGGGTCTGTGAGACGGGCGAGGGGGACCAGGACGGCGCGGGCGGGACGGCAGCGGAGGTGGCCATCGCCATGGGGGTGTGGCTGGTGGAGAGCGACAGACGGGTTCTCTGCGGGGGGCGTTATATAGGCAGGAGGACGAGTGGAGGACGGCTCACCATGGCCAGATCCGTGTTGAGCTGTGGGCGTGCTGATGGCTGATGAGCACATGCAGCTCCTCTCCTTTATGGATCCCAGAAAATAATAGCAAAAAATATATAAATAAAATAAAGTGGCCACGCGAGGTCGAGGCGAGGCAAAGGACGTTGGATTAAGCGATTCCACCGCGGCACGACCAGCCGTCGGGGAGGCGCTGCCAGCGCACGAACGGCCCTCGACGGGGTGCTTGCTAATGTGCGGGTCCGCAGTGTCACCGGCCACCCAGCTGCGCCTGCCAAGCGCGGTCCCAACGCCTGGAGCGCACCGCCTTGGTGCGCTCCACCCCAATAATCAGGGCACGGACGCCCCAGAGGCGGTGCGACGGCCGCTCTCGGTCGATAATGCAATTGCTTCCGAATGGCAGTGCTCACAATCTACTCATCGTACGCAATCTATGCCCAACGAGGCGAAAACCAAACCTCATATAGCCTAGCTCGCAGCTCTTTTTGCTCCTCCACACGCTCTCGTCTCGTCATCTGGGAAAAAAAAGAAAAACCTAGGGTCGGTGGCATCCTCGGGCTCGCCGAGCGTCTAGATCAGATCACTACGGGCATTGTCGTCAGCTGAGAGAGCCCGCTGTCAGCAGAACCGCACATACGCGACGTTCAGAGGCATCTCGTCGATCTGTGTGTTGTAAAACTCTGCTCGTTACGGCAGCTCGGTCAGCACCGCAACAATGTCCGACCGCCGCACTCACGCTCGATATCTCTCAGCATCCGAACATCGTCCGTCGTGACAAAATTGATCGCAACACCCTTGCGTCCGAACCGTCCACCTCGCCCGATGCGGTGAATATAGTTCTCCCGGTTCGTGGGCAGGTCATAGTTGATCACCAGCGACACCTGCTGTACGTCGATGCCGCGCGCCAGCAGGTCGGTCGTGATCAGCACACGAGATGATCCGGATCGGAACTCTTTCATCAACACCTCCCGTTGTTTCTGCTCCATATCCCCGTGCTGCACGGGGACCCATCAGCCAAAACAAAGACACGGCATCGCCTCGGCGCTTGTCCACCTACCATGGCAGAGACCGTGAACTCCCGCGAGTGCATCTTCTCCGTCAGCCAGTCCACCTTCCGTCTCGTGTTACAGAAAATGACCGCCTGCGTGATCGTCACCGTCTCGTAGAGATCGCAGAGCGTGTCCAGCTTCCACTCTTCCTTTTCCACCGCGATGTAGAATTGCTTGATACCCTCGAGCGTCAACTCGTCTCGCTTCACGAGAATGCGCACCGGATCACGCATAAACTTTTTCGTCACCTCGAGCACGTCCGCCGGCATCGTCGCCGACAACAAGACGACCTGCGTGTCCTGGGGCAGGAGCTGGAACAGCTCGTAAATCTGGTCCTTGAACCCTCGAGACAACATCTCGTCCGCCTCGTCGAGACAAAAAATCTTGATGTGGTCCGTCCGGAGCGCTCTCCGGTTGATCATGTCGTACACACGCCCGGGCGTACCCACGACGACCTGCACGCCCTCTTGCAGCTTCGCCATGTCCTCTCGCACGTTCGTGCCGCCGACGCAGGCGTGGCACTCGATGCTCATGTAGTCGCCCAGTGCGATCACGACCTTTTGGATCTGCTGTGCAAGCTCGCGGGTCGGGGCGAGGATGAGCGCCTGGCAGCCCTTGTTGGTGAGGTCGAGCTGTTGGAGGATGGAGATGGAAAACGTGGCCGTCTTTCCGGTGCCGGATTGGGCTTGAGCGATGACATCGTGGCCCTTGACCACCGGCACGATCGCACGTTGCTGGATGGCCGAAGGACGCTCGAAACTGAAAGCGGGGTCCATCTGAGCCGCGCGCATGAGAACGCAAACGACGGAGAGAGGGACTTACCCGTAGGCGTAGATGCCACGGAGGAGCTCTGGTTTCAGATCCATGTTATCGAAGCTGGTCGCAAAACGGGATCGGGTGAGCGGTACGGGGAGATGAGCGTGGCGCGCGCACGCACTTGTCGACGACCTGGTCCCAGTTGGACTCGATCTCGCCCTCGGGAATCTCTTGAAGCTGTTCATCGCTAGACACACAAGGCCAAGATGAGCCCGTGTCTGTCGTACGTGGGATCGCGGACCTACGCAGACATGATTGTACGCTAGGTGGTCGATGGTTGTCTGAGTGTCTGCCTTGATGTCGTCTCGCTCGTTGGCGTGCGCTTGCAAAAGGGAAAGAAGAATCAAAGTCGGCCTTGGACTCGTTTGATCTCAGCGATTTTTTTTTTCCTGCCCCAACCCTCGCGCCTGCCCCCCGCACCCATCTCGGACGCTGCCGTGTATTTTCGGACTCAGCGTGCCGAGCGTCGGCACGTCGAGGATAGCGAACCTCGGGGCGTGACTTGCCTTGCTCGGTCTGCCAGTGATCTCTCCCAGAACGGGACCGAGAACGAGGGACATCATGTCCGCGAGTGCCTCTCCCGAAGGCTGCCCGTGTCATCATTCTCCGTAGGGCCCTCGTTCTGATTCAGCAGCCGTATCGAACCACCCCCGGGTTGATCGCCCGCGTGGACAGCGCCACGGAGGCGCGAAGGAGCCTACAAGACAACGTCCTGCACAGCACCGCACATCATCGTGTACTACAGGACGTGTCACCACCCGCCGGGGCTTTGTTCACAGCCTTCACGCGATAGGGGGATCCCGGGTCACGCCCAACCCGTCCTTTATATGCGTGGGTAAAATACACAGATGCCAACGAGCCTGGGCGTCACGCATCGTGCGTGCTGCGGGGGAGCCCGCCTCGTGGTGGCGGCGAATGCTCCGCCTCGGATCGGGTTCCTCCGTACGTCGATGATGCAGTGATCATGACGTCCGTCTCCGGGGAGGGGTCTGCTCCGACGCTGCGAGATGCCACGCCGCGGACCCGATCTATCGACGCACGGCTTTAGTGCGCCCAGCTGACGAGACGGAAGTGTACGGGGGCTGTATTGTATTATCGATCGATCCACGGGCGCAGGACCTGGCAACGACCCCGGAAGCCTGTGTTACTCGACACGAACTCACACCGCACGCTAATCATGCAAGCCTTGTGCAGATGACATGCATGTCTGATATCCCCAGACTAGATCAAAGTGACCTGGCATCCTTTACGTTCTATGTCGCAACCAGATGAGGTCAATGACTGTCGACATCTAGGGCGTTCGCGACGTACTCTGGTCCGCAGAAATCGAGAAATTCAGGCAGGCAGTGTTTTCCTGGCATGTGGTCCCGTAATCCCGCTGTAGGGTTTCCCATAGCCTGAGAAAGGTCGCAAGTCATCGGGATGAGTCAGATATAAACACGCTTTACACCTTCATATGTTTGCTGTCGGTCCTGAAAACCATTTCCGTCACATTTTACTTCGTAAACGTAGGTAAGTTTTGTGGATTATCGTGACTTATTTGACCACATTGTATATACTGTCACAACCTTTATAGTTTTCGAACTTTTGTGTTCATGCATTTGCAATGACATACAAAGTTGATCTACAGACAGAAAATCATATAAATACACTCCATGACCATACCACGCGAGAAGGTTACTTCCGCGTGACGCCGGTGTTGCAAATGTGGGTGTGTGAATTATATGGCGGGTCACTCGAAATCATCTCTCAGTCTGTCGTCGTTGGATGTGAGAGGTTTGAAATCCTGGACCGTCAGTACCGTACGGTCCAGATCGTCAGACGCAATGGGGAAGAAGGCACTAGGATGGGACGTACAGCATCGAAATCAGCTCTGTGAAGTAGCCGCCCATGAAGAATTCTCCCCATGTGGGTCCATGCGAAGTCGACACCTTTGAAACGATTCATCAACGCCCTCATGGCATCGTGGGGCGCACTTGAGAATGCGCGCGCTAACCGGACCTGTGGATCCTCTTTGGCTTGCCCACTGCCGGAATGCACATCGAGGAAGCGGCACAATCGAGTGTACGTCTTGTAATCATTCAAGTACAGCTGTCCAGCAAACACGTTCAATTGATCCATAATAGAGGGGTCAGGAGCCCATCCATCGGGAGCTGTGGGGATGCTGTACAGGGCAAGATCATCGCATGGCTTCATTACCTTGGTGGTCCGTGGGGTGTACAGATGGAGGTGAAGGCCTCTGCTTGACCTGATGTATGGTAGCAAGGCGTTTGCTTCATAAGGGCTGATGATGACAAACACATCATTGAGTCCCATCTTTGTCGAAATGATCCAGTGGACAGGACGCAAGTAGTCGTCTATCATGCCGCCAGCAGATAATTTGACAGTCCGCTCAAAGTCTGCAGTTGTCAGCACGGACCGGCTCCAAGCATACGTCATGTTCATAGCCGCAGAGGCCATAGCAAGAGAGCCGAAAGCTTGGCTGAAAGCTCCGCATGATGCACCGAAGAGTTTCCTCCGCGTTGCAGTCACACGAGACTTTACAACCGTGATGCCAATGACATCTCGGTGGATCGAATGCTTAGCCGGTGTTGCCTGCGAGGGTCGCTCTATTTGTCGTACATGTTCAGCTGCAACCTCACGAACGAGTTCTCGTTCATGTTCCTCGCCCATATCCGTGGAGTATAGCGAAACGATTCCAAGATTAGCGCAGTGTTGGCGTATGTCCACCCCCAGGCTCGTCAGCAAAGTAGAGTCCGAGGCGCTACGCGGCGCATAAAGGTCTTCCAGCCCCTTGGCTTCTGGTTGAAACCATTTTTTCATCAATCCTCCCCAACCCAGCGATTCATTGCAGAAATCGGTCCAAGCAGCATGCCGGGATCGATGGTCCATTCCTTGCATCGCCCATTGAGGTGCCCGGCGCTGAATATATTCCCACGTCTCTCGAATGACCCAATGTAGCACATCCGTGCTGTCCATGGCGTCCAAGGGGCCTTTGCCTACTACAGAACGGATGCGCCGATCAGTCTCGGGAGGCGCAAAGAACATGACAGAATGCCCATGGCCGAGTTTCCGCATCCGCATGCAACCTACGGGCAGCAATCAATCAGATCAGTGAATCTGAATTGCGCCAACACGCACCTTGGACTAAGCGGTCTTTGGTGACTCTGGGGCCCAACGTGATGGCAGCACGGGATCCGTTTGGAAACTTGATGTCTATACCACGCGTATGGACATTATCGACATATACCACACACCGGTCCAATTGCTGTGCGAATGGTGACGATCGGAGGGGATGTGTACTACCGCCTCGTGTATATACCGTCAGCTCATCATCCTCGGTGAAGTATATGGCGGCAGAGGCATTCGGGGAAATATCGAGCCATGCTTGGGCCAGTTCATGGTTCTGAAGATCAAGTATCTGAGCCCCAACATCTAACAACACCTGGATCTCGGGCTTCTGAGCCATCAACACATTCAGGAATTCGCGAGCGGTTCGCCGCTCGCCATTTTCGTGAGCCATGCACATGTAGCCCCTGTTTTCTGATTGTAGAAGATACGATAGTACCTTTGCATTCGTCCCTCTTTGATGGTCGGGGTCATACTGAGTAATGTCCAAGGGTAACAAGTATTGACCATCGTTTGTTCCAGAGAACCCTGAAGTATCATTGACTGAGCGAGCTTCGACGATCGGGTGGTGATAGCCTTGACTTACCGGTCACCAAACGTTCTTTCACCTCTGCCAAATCCCAACCTGAGCTCGATAGCTTCGAAGGGAACTCCTTCGCCTCTTTCGGGAATACGACCCTCGAAAGATAGAAATCGACTGCTGTTCGATTCCGTGAGAAAATGGGAAATAAAAACCTATCCCACTGCTCCGTCGACTCCATATTGATACCGGAAAACGTCCACAGGAATCTCGGCACGGCGGAGTAGTCATGGATCCAGAAGCTGTACTCTAAGGATGGATCCCGTTGCTTGGATAGGATCTCAAAACAAAGTTTGAGCTGTCCGTCATTCAGTCCACTGTAGTAATAAGATAGGCAGGTGAGAATGATGGAGATGTCTGGATGTCCAAAATCGGCCCGCGGTGCTGGGACATCTTTCGCTCGGTATGGGACTGCGGGCGTAGTACGTGCCAGAAAGAGGCCATAGTCTACCCGCCACCGGCGCTCTCTGCTGGAACTGCTGAAACAAAATGAAAGAATACCATCGGCTAACAGGCCACGCAGCAGTAACAAACAGCTCCACTAAGACAGAATCAAATATACATTATGGATGCTACGAACAGAAAATCATACAGATACTCCCCCATGACCGTACTGCTATACCATGCTAGAAGGTTCCACGTGATGCCGGTGTTACAAACGGGTGCAGTATGTGGTTCACTCGAAATCATATCTCAGTCTGTCATCGTTGGATGTGAGAGGTTTGAAATCCTGGATCGCCAGTGACATACCGTCCAGACGGTCAGACGGAATAGAGAAGAAAGGGAACAGGATGGGACGTACGGCATCAAAATCAGCTCTGTGAAGTAGCCGCCCATGAAGAATTCTCCACATATGGGTCCATGTGAAGTCGGCACCTTTGCAACGAAGATTCATCAACACCTTCAGGGCACCGTGGGGTGTACTTGAGAGCGTGCGCGCCGACCGAACCTGTGGGTCCTCTTTGGCTTGTCCACTGCCGGAATGCACATCGAGGAAGCGGCATAATCGAGTGTACGTCTTGTAATCATTCAAGTACAGCTGTCCAGCAAACACGTTCAATTGATCCATAATAGAGGGGTCAGGAGCCCATCCGTCGGGAGCTGTGGGGATGCTGTACAGGGCAAGATCATCGCATGGCTTCATTACCTTGGTGGTCCGTGGGGTGTACAGATGGAGGTGAAGGTCTCTGCTCGACCTGATGTATGGTAGCAAGGCGTTTGCTTCATAAGGGCTGATGATGACAAATACATCGTTGCGGCCTATCTTTGCCGAGATGATCCAGTGAACGGGGCGCAAGTAGTCGTCTATCGTGCCGCCAGCAGGTACCTCGACAGTCCGCACAAAGTCTGTACTTGTCAGCACGGACCGGCTCCAAGCATACGTCATGTTCATAGCTGCGGAGGTCATAGCAAGAGAGCCAAAAGCTTGGCTGAAAGCTCCGCATGATGCACCGAAGAGTTTCCTCCGTGTTGCAGTCACACGAGACTTTACAACCGTGATGCCAATGACATCTTGGTGGATCGAATGCTTAGCCGGTGTTGCCTGCGAGGGTCGCTCTGTTTGTTGTTGTGCATGTTCCACTGCAACCTCACGAACGAGTTGTCGCTCTTGCTCCTCGCCCATATCCGCGGAGTGTAGCGACACGATTCCAAGATCAGTGCAGCGTTTGTGTATGTCCGGCCCGAGGCTCGTCGGAAAAGTAGAGTCCGAGAAGCTACGCGGCGCATAAAGGTCTTCCAGCGCTTTGGCTTCTGGCTGAAGCCATTTTTCCATTAATCCTTTCCGGGCTAGCGATTTATTGCAGAAATCAGTCCAAGCGGCACGCCGGGATCGATGGTCCATTCCTTGCATCGCCCATTGAGGTGCCCAGCGCTGAATATATTCCCACGTCTCTCGAATGGCCCAATGTAGCACATCCACGCTGTCCACGGCATCCGAAGGGCCTTTTCCAACTACAGAACGGATACTCCGGTCGATATCAAGGGGTGCAAAGAACATGACAGAATGTCCGTGGCCGAGCTTTCGCATCCGCATGCAACCTATGGGAGGAAAGTGATCAGATTAGTCGGTCTAAATTGCGCCAACACGCACCTTGGACTAAGCGGTCCTTGGTGACTCTGGGGCCCAACGTGATGGCAGCACGGGATCCGTTCGGAAACTTGATGTCTGTACCACGCGTATGGGCATCGTCGACGTATACCACGCATCGGTCTAATTGCTGTGCGAATGGTGACGATCGGAGGGGCTGTGTGCTACCACCGCGCGCATATACAGTCAACTCATCGTCCTCGTTGAAGTATACGGCAGCAGAGGCATTCGGGGAAATATCGAGCCATGCTTGGGCCACCTCATGGTTCTGAAGATCAAGCATTTGAGCTCCAACATCCAACAGCACCTGGATCTCGGGCTTCTGAGCCATCAACACATTCAGGAATTCGCGAGCGGTTCGCCGCTCGCCATTCTCGTGAGCCATGCACATGTAGCCCCTGTTTTCTGATTGTAGAAGATACGATAGCACCTTTGCATTCGTCCCTCTTTGATGGTCGGGGTCATACTGAGTAATGTCCAAGGGTAACAAGTATTGACCATCGTTTGTGCCAGAGAACCCTGAAGTATCATTGATTGAGCGAGCCTCGACGGTCGGGTGGTCATAGCCTTGGCTTACCGGTCACCAAACGTTCTTTCACCTCTACCAAATCCCAACCTGAGCTCGATAGCTTCGAAGGGAACTCCTTGGCCTCTTTCGGGAATACGACTCTTGAAAGATAGAAATCGACTGCTGCCTGATTCCGTGAAAAAAGTGGAAATATAAACCTAACCCACTGCTCCGTCGACTCCATATTGATACCAGAAAATGTCCACAGGAATCTCGGCACCGCAGAGTAGTCATGGATCCAGGAGCTGTACTCCAGGGATGGATCCTGTTGCTTGGATAGGATCTCAAAACAAAGTCTGAGTTGTCGTTCGTTTAGTCCACTGTAGTAATAAGACAGGCAGGTGAGGATGATGGAGATGTCTGGATGTCCAAAGTCGGCCCGTGGTGCTGGGACGTCTTTCGCTCGGTATGGAACTGCAAGCATAGTACGTGTTGGAAAGAGGCCATAGTCTACTCGCCATCTGCGTTCTCCAAAAGCATATAAAAGAATGCCGCTGGGTAACAGGCCACGCAGCAATAACAGACTACTCCACAGAGAAGATCGTTCAAAATACTCCTTCACCGATTGAGCTACTTCGGGTGGGATATCTGGACAAGAAATGAAGGACCGAATCGCTTCCCTAAGGCTTATGCTGAGCTGCATGATGCTGAAGTTCGGAAGGTGCCCTTCGATAACATCCTGAATTATCCACGAGACTAATCTTTGGCCGGCATCTTCCTGCAAAATACGAAGGTAGGGAAACGAACCAGGTGGTCCAGGTTCATATTCTATTCCAAGCGGGAATTGTTCTCGAAGAGACGATGCATGTTTACTGACCAGACTGAGAATTTGTTGGGTAGTTGTCCATCGTTCGGGATAACCTTCCACACACTGCTGATGGCCAATAGCGAATGTCAGTTGAAAACGAACATCAAGGATTTCGTCGACCTCATCCAAAATATCACGTGAATGGCACTGGAGCCACCTCTGAAGATCCAGTAGCAAGCGTGCCAATTGGTTTTCTTTTTTGTTTGTTTGCGTTCTTCTTTTCCTGCCCTGTGTGGCCAATTGTTTTTGGAGTGACTGTTTCTCCACACTCACAAGCTTTAGGGATAGAATATGCTCCGGCTGAAGGACCAGAACCCCACGCTCCTGCATACATTCTAGCATAACCTTCCGGAGGGAAGGTATATCTCCTTTCTTGACTTCTAGCGAACGAGAGAATGGAATGTGATATATTCGTCTGTGGGTGAGCCCACCAAGCCGATCTGCGAGAACATGAAGGGTCTGTGCCACCAATGGCTTTGGGACAATGATCCGAACAAGTTGTTGGCCATCTGCGAGTGCAGCAGCGACAATCGGGATGATGACAGATGTCTTGCCCTCGCCCATATTGAGCTGCATTGCTGTGCTGGCCCCTGAGCGTGGTAGCATCATTTCACGGGCGACTTCAACCTGGACACGACGAATCGTAAAGTTGCCTTCCAGCTGGTGTAGGGGAATCACATCAATAGAAATGTGCATCCATGCTGTGAGAAACTGACCTGGATGAGTAACCAGTCTGGATATGCCTCTGTGTCCCAGCCATCAGGCCCATCACACACTTCGTTGTGTAGTTCCCTGAACAATTCCTCATGATCATTGTCCAACCACAGCAGAAGCAGTCTTCGAGCACGTTGTAGCCTGAGTATGAGGAGAATCAGTTTAATGAGGTATGACTTCCAATCGTCAGGGGGAACGACGGATGAGTTCGATGCAAGGCACTGAAAAAGAGTGCGTGGGGTGATGCGTGGCCATTGACCGGCCTGCTCGATTGTCCGTTCAAGTCCTGTTCTTGGACCTAGATACTCCTGGAGGTGTCGAAAAGCCTCGATATAGTTGGCTCTGCAACTTGCATAGTGACTCGTGAACACTTCTATGTCAGGTAGTGTTGTTGCTCCATGAGCTGCAGGCTCACTCTCAAAGTTTTTTGCACTGGCATGCAGTGCTGAGATGTATTGGGATTGAAATTGATTTTCTGTGCGTGCCCTCAGAGTAGAAATCAAGAGATCCAATGAGGCGCAATCAGGGAGTAAATTGCTAGCATTTTGAGGAGTGGCCAGTATTCCGTCATATGCTTGTAATGGTGGAGCAGGTCTGGCGAAAAGTCGCTCTGTTGAGAACCGCCATGCAGCACAAGAGGGGGTGGTTTGTGACGGCTTGAATGAGTATGGAGAAGAGTCTATGAGTGAGGAAGCCTGGGGCTTTAGGCTATCCGCAATCAATTGAGCACGAACGGGATCCTTCTGGAGCTCGTGCCTATTCCTCTCACCATAGTGGGGTAGGTCCTCAAGTTGGAACTTTGATCGTAATGCAACTGCTACAAGTATGGGAATAAGTTTACCTAGGGCTGGAAAGGCATATGCCATGGCAGGCAATGAGAAGAGCAATTGAAACCATTTTCTTTCGTCACTTTTCCGCAGCAGGTCGTACACTTCGGGCCATATTGGCAAGAGGGCCTGGTCTCCTGGTCCCTGCCGGATGCGATGATCGATTAGCCAAGACTTGTCATATTGAAGTGACAATTCGGTATTCTGAGACATCCGTACCCACAAGCCTGCCATCTCCCAGACGTTCTCTAAACCTGAGGTTGTGGACCGGCGGTAGATGTTGGCGGCTGCAATATAAGCACGATGTTCACTTGAATCTGAATTCGCCTTCAACAGGTCACGGGCAGAGTATTGAACGTCCGGTTTTCGCTTGGAAAACTTGGAAGAAACGTCTGGAAAGAGATATGCAGCCCGTCGAGCTCTGCGTGCTAGGAGATGAAACTCGTTTGCTGGGAATCTTCCAAACGAAAGGTCTGACGGGCTTGCATAGAATTTGTGAATTCTCTCGTAGCGTTCCTTGATTTCCTTGGATAGGAAGTATAACCCATGGTGTTGCGAACTCGCGGGAAGCTGGGACCACTCTACTCGCGTGGACCACCCAGCAGTAGCACCTGGCTCCCACGTTTGTGAACGACATATAGATCCAATCAAGGTTAAGAGCTCTGCATCACGAGGACGGAATTCTGTGCTTGAGAAGCAACTTGCGGACGAGAGTATAGCAAACGCTTCTTCTGCGCCAGATCTTCCAGTAAGCGGATCTGCACTCCACCCGCCGGTCAGAGCATGCAAATAAGCACAGTACAGCTTGCTCGTCAGTGTCAAATTTCCTGTCAGGCAGCCAAGGTCAGTATTGACTCTGTATGTCTGGTATCTGATCTGCTCGGAGCTAAATGCGGGGGTGATGATTCTGACACAAATGTGATGTCCCTTCATTTGGAATGAAACCTTGCTATCAGGGATGACCACACATCGGGGGGCAAGTTCAGTAGCATTGACATTTCTAGTCTTCGGCCGAAGTACAAGTCGGTTGGTCAACCCAAACAAGGTGCCAATGGATTGATCCTCATCATAAACCATACCACGGATGTTCCGAGACTGGAGGTCTCCGTCTTCGTCAACATAAAACGAGAGGTCATAGCGTGGCAAGTCAACCGATAACTGTAATGGCATAGATTGGCCGGGCTCAGGTGGCGAAACAGTGACGATGAGATCCTCCGGCGTACTCAGCGGCAGCAAGAGACTGGAGACCATGTTCCACGAGTGGCTTCGAATGTTTACAAGGAAATGGTTACCTTTCCACATGCAGCCTTTCCCCGGAGTACAATTGATTCTCCAGTTCTCTGGTGATGTCTCCCAGCATTTTTCAAGAGGCCGGACCTCCATCACGGATGTGGAAAGGTCCAGCCAATGAACATAACCCCTGATAAGCACTGCCGGCAAGTCGCCTTCCAGTTTTCTGTGAGGGATGAGTTGAATGATTTCTGAAACATCAGCACTAGTCTGCTTTCGTCTTGCTCGGATCAGCAGATCCGTGCCGTTTCTGAGTGCAAAGGACACCTCGGGATACCATCTGAGCTTGGGCATCTACTGCACACCCCAAAAATTGTACTCACTTGATGGCTGGAGACCAAGTCTCTCGTCGAGTAATCCATTCCAGGAAGATCACTCTGTGTGACCTCTAGAACTTGCTGTGAAAATGATCCGCAATACGCATCACACTGAACAACTACGGGACTTGCCTCGCCAAATATCAGTTTATATGGTGAACGCCACACATAATCGTTTGGCAACTGTGTTCGAAGCGATTTCCCGTCAACTAACAATGACCCGTCGAGTATATTGAAGTGTACTGTTTGTGGACGCTGGCCTGGTGGTGGTGCAGTCATGCACATGAACCAGCGTGAGTTTGGGGCTTCCAACCGCGTCCACTTTGAACCAGCATGGTAGTTAGCCCAAACCCTACAGACTGCAAGGTTAATGGCTTTATCAGTCGAGTCATCCTGAATAGCATCACTTATGACACTCTCCAGAGCTAGAGAGAGGCGGCAGTCTCGGTCAAGGAGTAACCTTGAATATGCAGGAAGGCGCGAGACCTCCCTGGGCATATGGTCGTGGAGTATCATGCCACATGCGAGCAAGATCTCGATATCTTCGGTTGAGAAAAGCACTCTCTGAATCATGAAATTATCCACATCAAACGTGCCTCGACAAATGGCGGCCGTATCCCGCAAAGTTCCACGAGGACCATCATCTCTGGGCGTTCTCGCAAGTTCAACTAGAAGTACTTGCACCCAAGAGAATACCTTCCGACGCACAGTCCGAAGGAGATTGAGTGCTTCTCGTGAGATGGCATCGTCAGGACTGGACGCAAGTAAGCGACGGAGCAACAATGAAATGGTATCCATCGTCGCTGCTTCCCTCCAGTTCCCTTCAGCATCATAGACAAGGCTCTGAAGTTCACCTAAAAGCGCATAGCAGAAGATGGGCTGCTGTATCTCCTCATGCCATGTCAAGCCTGCGTTGCCAAGCGGTCCGACTTGACTAGCTGCCTGAGCCAACAGCATATGGACTTCCGGGCGACGGAAATTCAGCGATCGAGCCCGAAGTTCTCGCAAGATGTTCAACCATTGGATTAGGCTTCCACTGCGCAGGTGTCCAAACGCCATGTACTCGTGAATGGAAAGGTCCTCGTGACAATCAGCCTGGTTTGCAATGACTTCATTCGGCGTATGGGAGATGGAATTAACATATTTTTGTAATTTGTGGTATGGCCCGCTTGGAAGTTGGTACGTGCAGTACTGCTTGCTATCGCTGTGACCCAGCGCCTTGGAGACGGGGAGACCAGTCCTAATGTCACAAGCAAAAAGTGACAGCCTGTTGTTGATACAGACATCTTTCCATTCAGCCGGGATGGAAATGTCGGAGTGCGAGAAGTCTGGAGGCCTCGTATCACGTCTAAGGGAGATCCGTGATCCTGGATGCTTGACAAGATAAGGTTTGAGCGTATCGTAATCACTGAGCATTACGAGGAGACTGCCTCTTTCGACAGACGAAGAACATACGTCAACCAGGAGGTGGAATGTGACAGCACGCCACATGTCGAAAGAGAGCGGACAATCTAGTTCGAATATAACAACTTCAGCCTCTAATTCGTTAGCTGGCAATGGCCACTCATGGACGCTTATACGCATGGCCGTACTGTGGTCAATACGTCTAGTTTCTGTCGCCCCTTTTCGAAGTTCGGCATAGCGAGCGTTCATCTCTTGCAATTCGATAGCCTTTTCATCCACTCTAAGCTGAGCCGCCTGTTCGATCCGAGCCTTCAGGTACTGCAGATGCACAGAGCTTCTGAAGAAACGGGTCGCGAAGCTTTCTGTAGTGATTGTCGTAGAAAACACCGACCCCTGACCCGACCGGGAGTGGCGACGAGAGAGGTATTCTTGTGCGTAACGAAGACGGAGAAGGCTGGTAGCCTTGCAAAGTAGTAGGTTCTCCAGAAGACTCGTCGGTACTTCTGGGGAATAGTCTACAAGCATAGGAATCTCCTTGATTACTATCTTGTCGAGTGCGATCCAGAGCTCAATCATGGTTAACAGCATCACCGAAAGAAGCTCAGGGTTTCCTGCGTATGTCTTTAACGCGCACGAAGAGTATTTGTGCGTCAAGACTTCCAGGCGGACACAGGATTCATCACTGTTCGTGACCCTATCAACCCAGGTATCAATCCCTTGCTCCACTGCCCACTCAACATCATAGAGGGCAGTGTAGGGTTCAGTTTGATATATTTTCTCAAAGAATTCCTCACCAGAGTCCAGAAAGTCGTCAAGGAGGGAACCTCGAGGAGGATGTTTATGGTGGAATAAGCCAACAGTGCGAGTGGTATTGTCATCAACGAGAGAGCTGCGAAGGAATTTCCCAGTACGCGAGAGCGGCAGCCAACGATCTTTCGTGAGATTAAGCTTAGATGGAGCCCAGACTGGGGATGTACGCCGAGCAGCTTGCACTTGTATCCACCGGTCTTCAATGATGGATCGGAGAAAAGTGCACGTCTTTAACGCGATCCCCGAAAGCCACTCTGGGGCGAAAGAGCCCAGTTTCTGCAAGCGTCGACTGATTTTGGCTGACATCTGGTGGAGAAGGTCACTAGAGAGGTCGTTGTAAGTGCTGTTATTCGCAAGCTCGCACATGAAGAACAGCAGGAATTCCTTGTAGGTACGACGCTCGAGATGAGATTGAGTGAGTGTTGTCTGCAGTGTAACTCTGATGAGAAGCCAGAACGGCGAGCGTCGCCAGAACGATGACACATTCCCCACGACATCATCGTCCACGCGTTTGCTGATCCGAGCAACATCAGCAGGGCGGCCGACACTTCTTAAAATTCCTGTAAGTAATTCGGTGATATAGCACGGATCAGCATCGCTCTTGGATGAGTCCAAATCGTCCTCGTTCATGTGAACAATGAAATTCACAAGCTCAGAAAGAAAGTCCTTTTCATCAAACATCTCGTTGGGTATCTCGATCGCCGGGCCAGGATATGAGCAGATCAGCTTTCCTTGTGTTTTCACTACATCCTCAGCCCTCGGGGATAGCTCGAACGACTCGAAGATGGTGACATCCTTCTGCTTTCTGAAGACAACGCCCGCATTTTGGGCTCGGATAAGCAATGCGAGGACATCTATGCGATGTGAAATCCCAGCATACTATGGAGACTCGGACGCTTACCTCCTACGTTCATGCTGCTTATCTGGGTGATGGTTTGGGACCTTTCCAAGCCCTCAAACGCGAGACTGCCTTCTAAATTTTCTAGCATTCGGATAACTGCATTCCAATGAAAAGCATCTGCCTTGTCAACGTGGCGTCCGTAGAGACGTGCAGCAGCCGCGACAGTTCTAACCAGAGAATGGTCATTACGGATGCTGCGGTCATCCCCGTCAGGGAGTTGGAGGGGAAAGAACACATGTGTAATGATATATATTGACATAT
The DNA here is from genome assembly GCA_038090195.1 of Boletellus deceptivus. Lineage (NCBI taxonomy): Eukaryota > Fungi > Basidiomycota > Agaricomycetes > Boletales > Boletaceae > Boletellus > Boletellus deceptivus. Next base: position 31,262 of record JBBPMG010000250.1, read on the forward strand.
CAATGCCCTTGGAGTCAAGGACGCCAGAGCGAGACATCCACGCCATGAATAGCTGCATATTTGGCAGCGGGAGGTGAGACATTTGATGCGAAGTTTGAGAGCAAGAAGTGAGTGTATTCATGCCATGCGTTTTGCATGCGGTGTGAGAAATCGGGGTGTAAATCCATTCAGTGGGCAATGGGCGTATTCGGGCCAGATGGAGCCGTCGGAGGCTGTCCAGAGAAGGTTTGATGTGATTGCTTGCGTGCGCATTTGTTTCCGACACCTCGGACACAGATCAAGGATGGGCAACTCATGACGGAACAACATAAATTCACCACTCCATATTTATTGCATCCAAATCTGAAATAAGGACGGGCAAATAATGGGATAGACTCATATTGATGTTCCCAGGACTGAGGACGGTGTGAGGCATATGAATGATAAATGACGGTATGTTGGGAATATGCATGTGTTCCCGGATCCAAGGAGGTGGACGGCATGGTTTTCGCGCATCACTGACAACTGTCAGAAAACAAGGGCACTAGACAGGATTCATCCTGCAGGTGTGAAGTCAACCATCACCACCACGTCGCCTCTGCTGAATGATCGTCGTCAGTTCGTGGAGTGACAAAACACCTGCAACGATACCTTCAACCTACTAACTCTCCATATGCCTTATGCCATGGATCCCTCGCGTTCCATCTACCATCGAGTGTCGACGTCGTCAGCCGGAGGGGATAGTGTTTGCTATCATTTGAATCACGAAAGTCGGAGCAGAAGCACGAGAAACTTGAAAGTGCGAAGCACTGATCGCTGGGGAACATTTAGAGAATGGCCTTCGAGTCTGTCTGGGCGTCTGGATGCTCCTTGACTGTCCGCATCGCTTTCCGGCCTCATCCACCTATGGAACGCAACTTAGAACAAGACAACATCAATTCATCCGTGGCCCGGGGTCCATCAACCATATATCACTCGCACGGCGGGCTGTAGCTGATCAATATCATGTACAATAAACATGCCAGTATGAGTGCCCTCGTCCAAGATTCACTTGTAGAAAGCACGTATCTGGCCTTCCACCTCTTCCGACGACAGTTTGATGTCTGCAAGGAAAATATCAACACCTACAACCATGCCTCGAACAGTCATCCTCACACTTTTGTGGGTCTTTTCCCAAAACGAAGAGAACGTCAGCGCACACTGCAGGCGAAAGAAGAAAAAACGCTCACTTTTACTAAAATCCTTGTCTCTTTGCTTCTGAATGAACCGTTGCAAACTCGGCACCACCAGCTTGACAGCCTCTTCCGCAATCCCCTTCCGTGCCTCCTCCTCTTCCTCCAATACCCTTGCCATTCGATGCCTTTCCCCAACTTCCTCTAAAAGGTCGTA
>JBBPMG010000251.1:0-29417 GCA_038090195.1 Boletellus deceptivus
CGATCCCCTCATCCCCCCCCCCCCCGCCTGGTCCTTCTCCTCCAGGACGTCCCCCGATCCCCCCTTCCCCCCCCCCTTCCCCTCCTGGAGCACCCCCCAGTATTCCGCCTGGTCCACGCCCTCCGTCGCCTACGCCTCCCCCCCCCCGCCGTCGCCCCCCCCGTACGCCGCCCTCAATCCGGCCTACCGCCACTCGCCGTTCACCCTCTTCCATCCTGCCGACTGCCATGCGTCCCCTGCACGCCCCCTCGTCCCTTCCCTCCACCCCTCCCTCGCCTCCTCTCTATCGCCCTCGGGCTCCTGTCCCGCCCCTGCCCAAAATAGCCTCTCCGCCATTACCTCACACCACAAGTATGACGCCCATCCGTGCCAGTGGGGCGACGGGCTTTACACCCTCGATGATCCGGAAACCGCATCGAACTCCGAACGGCCTGTCAGCAGTGTGGCTCCATCCCCTTCTGCACGCGCCTCCTCCATCGCCTCCTCCGCCAGCGTCCCCCCCGTCAAACTCGAGCCCGAGGACTCGGTCACCGCGGATTGCTTCGTCATGGAGTTCTCGGCCCCCACCCCCGCCGCCCAGGCAAGCAGCTCGCTCGCCCCCCCAACAGAGGTCCCCCTGCGCGCAACACAGGCCAGCAAGGCTATGCGCAAAATGATGGGCGTCTTCCGTCTCAACCCGTTCTCCATGCACGAGAGTGGCGGTCAGCCCACGACGACCTGGACAGGCGAGGAAGCAGGCCCCCTGGAGGAGGAACCGCAGATATTCGAATTCCAGCTCGATTTGCCTGGCTACGACCGCGCACCCAGCGATCCCGTACAGCCACAGCGGCCTCCGCCCGCAAGCAAGCCCGACGGCGACTTTGACGACTCCTCCGGACACTGGCCAGAGTGCGCCGAGCCCCCCCTGCACTACTCGACCCCCACCCATCCGAGCTGGCTCGGCAATGACTCCCCGGCGTCCTACACACTGCCCTCCTTACGACCCTACAGTCCGCACTCGCAGCTCCTTGCCTCCCCATTGTCCTCCACCTCCCCTCGGAGATCGCCTCTAGACGGTGCGCCCCCGGAGGTAGGCCCGTCCTGTCCGCCAGATTGCTTCCCGACCCCTGTTGACCACCCTCTAGTACGCCTCCCCATATATACTATCAGCGCCAAATAACTGCGCTGTCTCCGTCGACAACCCTTCGTCCATGGCCCGCCGGTGGTCAAATCCCACGAATGTCCAGCATCCCTTTATGATATAGACCTGCAGCATTACCCACGAGCCCCACTACCCCAGATGGGCTTCCGCAGTCTCTTCGTCCAAGCCGCATACAATGTATTAGCATACTACCCCTTTTCTATTCGTTTCCTTCATATTATTCCTTCTCCCCCGCAGCGCATGCTGCCGGCCGTCTTGACGTCTTGTTTTTTCTTGGGTACCCTGTCAACCAAGGACAACGCCGCATCCGATATTCCTTGTTCAACAGGTTGGAACGCATGTAGTATAGTGCAAGCCATACATACAGTATTTACACCTCATCATACAACCCTCCACGCCGCAGCAGTTTGGCCCCCGATTATCAGCAGCCCAGTCGCACGGAATCGCAGGATCATCATGCGGATACGGTCTGATTACGTAAGCAGAATCCAGCCAACACTGCCAGGTCGAGGCGTCGGTGGTGCGAGAGGGGGGCCGAATCCTCTCCAAGAATTGGGGCCACGCCAGGCCTGTCGACCAGGACGGTACGTGCAGGGATAAGCAAAGGGGCGGGTGGGAGATGCGGTGTCGAGCCTGCCAAAGCTCTCAGCTCAGGGGGTGCCCCGCCCCTCGAGGACCATCTAGTCGGACGACCGGCCGTCACAGCCAAAAGGGAGTACAGAAGCGCAGGGTGTGCGACCCTTTGAGAGGCTGGTGGCGTAAGAATGGGTGAAGGCGGGTGGGGATAAGGAGGTTTGCTTATCAGCGAAGCCGTCGTAACACGAGCAGCACGATCCCACAGGTCTAGCCGGGCCACCAGGGCCTTTTTTTTTTTTTTTTTTTCGGGCACCCCAACGGCCCCGTGCGGTACGTACGGTGGGCGAAACTGGGTCACCGCCGAGTCCTGTCTCCAGAGGCCTAGTGCGACGCGGAGGTGCGACACACGGGGACGGCGTTCGCAGCCATCGCACCCTACGTTGGTCAAGATCGACTTGACGACCCGTTACGTCAACGTACATACCACCCGCATGAAACAAGGCATATTGCTCGGCAAAAAAGAAAAGAAAAGAAAAGGTGCACCTGGTGTTCGACGAGAGACCGATGCGTCCAGGCAACCATCCAGGTCCTGGGGGGGCCCGCTCCGTTGGAAGACCGACTCTATGCATTTTTTTTCTTTGTTCGTTTCGTCTTGTTTTTTTCTTTCGTTTTGAGGTGGGAGTACGTCTAGGCCTGCGCTCTCTTTCGGCATTGTTAGAGTATTGGGTCGGAGTCGCGGGGGAGAGGAGGGGGGTTCGTGTGGTACGGGGTGCGCCGGTCCGTACCTTGGTCACCGATAACTCGGACTCGGGCGACATACGAATTTGGCGGGGTAGGTATCGAAGGCGGAGAGCGGACACACGGGCAGACATGCCTGGACGCCCGACCTAGGGGGAACTGCATCGACAAGGCACGCCCCTGGGGGCGAAGCGTGTACGTTCGAGACCCCCAAAACCAGGCGGAGGATCACGACGCGGACGACCTCATTTGGTTTGAACGCGGGTTGTCCGCGTGGATCAACGTGCCCCTCCCCCCCCTTACCGTTCGCTCTCACGCAAAGACTTCTATAGATCGCCGAGGGCTAGAAAAAAAAAAGTTCATTGTAATATAAAAAAAAAAAAAAGGTGCGATAGATGCAGTCATCGCCGTTTGCCGGGTTAAAAAAAGGACGTGAGAGGAACGGAATGCCACCTATCTCCAAAAAGACCGACCGGCATCAGAAGACGCGTTTGGAGTCGCGGACGAGAGACCTCCGCCGTAAACGATACGTGGTGCCTGCGAAAATGAAGTCGGCCCTCGTTGTCGGCTTTTCTTCTTCTTCCCTGTCCTGATGCACCGCGAGGCGAAGACGAACTCCTGCATGCGTTCCGTGCACTGGGTCCTCGATTAAACAACGCTGATAAGCAAGGTGGAGCGCGAGGCAAAATACCTGTGCATGCGGCGCAAATGGCTACCTGCATGGACGTTGTGCGATCCACCACGTGCATTCGCCAAATCACCTCCAGTGTTCTTCGAAGCCCCTAGATTCGGGAAGGACACTATCTCGTTGACCATCATCGTCGTCACTATGAACGGGCAGCGTTAGGAAACAAGTTCCGTTCCGGCAATGTGACGGCGACCAGGAGAAAACAAACGCTCATGAGGACACAGCTGGAGCGATCCTATTTTGTCGCCTTTGGGTTGGCGACAGTGACGGATGATGTCAGGGTGTGTAATCAGTCGAACTGTCCGGAACGTCGTGCGTCTTTGTCCCTTATGGGCGCTGAAGAATCTCAGTTCGTGTTCATGATGACCAAGCACCAGAGATGCCGTCACGAGGTCGCGTACGCTGTTCTTTGCACTCTCCGTGGATGTGGCAAGCAAAAGCCGGTGGTGATGGCTGACCAAATGACGACCGTGCCCGCCGACGCGGACGCATCACGGTGACAAGCGTCTCAACGGTGGTTCCGAAACACGTCCCCGTCGACGCACGTGCGGAGAGGTGGACACACGACGGCGGACGTTTGATCGCCGCGATATTGTGCAACGTTCGATTGCATATTCCGAACCGGATCCGGAGCGGGGACTGCCGGACACTGAACCCAATGGGGAGAAGCAGGCCGGTTTGATGAAGTGGATGATTGGCCTTTGTGAACACGACCGAGAACGAGTACGAGTGCTAATACTAATGGGACGAAGGTGCGTACAGCTTTTTGGGACGCGGTCAGATCGCCCGTGACACGTTGCTTCAGCGCTGGTCTCTACGGGAAAGGCGTCACGTCGAGAAGACAGCGTTCATGGAATTGCTCCGCTTGCAAACTTGCGACATCGATCGGGGCGGGTTGGTCGACTGAAAAGAAGCCAGCAAGGTCCTGTCAAGGGTGACATTATCGGGGGCTTCTCGCTCGCTCGGTAGCGCCACATGAATGTGCGCAGTGCGATCGCTTCGAGGTGCGAGAACAATGCGGCCCCATATGCAACCCTTCGTAGGCGACCTCGCGGATAAGAGTAAACCACGAGCGGCCCCTTTTCGAGTGCATGAAAACCGCGCCTCAGCGTCATTTGGTCTGTGCTCGAAAGAAGACTGAATGAGAAGGAGCCAAGGATCTGGATCCCCGTTCTCCCTTCCTTTTGTTGCATGGTCACACGACAAATCGAAGGAGCGGGTGGAAGCGAGAACTCGGCCTTGTAAGGACTGGCGAACATGCGCGCTGGTAAGTCGGCGGTGATGTCGAGGGTCGTGACTCGTGAATCAGCTCAAGTTAATACAGGCCTTTAGAAGTAGACGTCACCGACGATCAGCCACAGCGCGGGTGCGAGAGCCGCTCCGGCAGGCCCAAGTCACAAGCTGAACCGAGGCGTGACCAAAGTTATACGCAGAAAACCAATGGGACTTGGGTCACGACTTGCCTTCTCGCAATCAGCCACCGAGGTGGAAATTACGAGCGGTCATTAAATTGCTGTGTTGAAATTTGAATTGGACGAATACCCTTGCCAGAATGCTACGCATCGACGTGCTCTGTACCCTTTTGTACGGAGACCGTAACGCGTAACGGGGTGGTTGCGTCGCTAAATATAACGCGTAAGCGGGGGGGTTGGTTGCTGGCTTTCCAGGCGTAAGCCGCGTAACGGAGTCTGGACCACCGGGTGGCCAACAATGGTTGCTCAGGGGGTAGACCGTAACGTCCCCCCCTTGGTTGCCTCCATAAGGGTACGGTAATCCGCCGGAGCAAAAACCTTGGCTACAACTGACATATGCGAGATCATATTTTCCCACGGTGACTCTGATCTCGCAGTGTGCGGCTGAGCGTGTACACGGAAAACAAATGGTTGTGGGTGCTATCCTTTTTATCATACTAGATTGTGTGACAGCTAGATGTGCATAGACCGCTGATCGGCAGTACTTACTTCAACTCAAGCGCGAGCAACATGGTAGGGCAGTAACGGCATCACATTGCTTGCGTCTGCCACCTCCAAGCCCTTACATATTCTCTAGTGACAATGCCGGCGGTGTCCTCGACCCCAGCCGAGTCCCGAGCCTATTACATTCGTGCAATGTTCTACCATTTTGGCTGGGCCCACAGCGGGACCAAGCCAAAGTCTATGCAATAGTAATTTTATCCACGTCGATTATATCCACTCTGAGTATGTCTACTGTGGTTGAAATTCGGACTTGATGAGGGATTTATGTGCAGGGTGGTGCACAACCCTTGCGCCATGAAACGGGGAGGAGGCTGAACATTATCAAAAAAAGAAGAAAGAAACCGAGGATGGCGTTCGCCTGTGCGTTCTATAGTAGACCGGCCTCCCTAGCCTGAGCCGCCGCAACAGCACCACACCACTCCCCGCTGAAACGCCGGCGCCACCGCAGCCACCGCGCACGGCATAGGGGGCTTGCGCGTGCCGAAGAATCGAGGATTTCACGGCCCGACTGCCGGCATTGTTACTAAAAAGGAAGGAGCGACCACGCGAATGCCACGAGAGCCGAGAAGTGTGTCAACCCAACCACGCGAGCGTCGAGATCATCCCTCCTCACGCTGACACTCCCGGTCCCATACACGCTCGTCCTCGCCTCACCCCCCACGTTCGACATCTCTGCTCCCTTCTCCTACTCGACAGCCCCGTCTCCATGCTTGATAACGACGAGTTCCCTGCCGGCCGACGACGCAGCGTCGACGTTGGCGGCTTAGCGCTCGCTCTCGAAAACCAGGGTCTAGGACATGGCTGGGGTAGCTGGGACCAGGTGCAGCAGGGAGGGACCCAGTGCGCCCATCTTTTTCGACTAGCCACTCCCCCTCCTAACCCTCCGCCCTAGCTACGCCGAATTGCTCTACGAGATGTATGCCCAGACTCATACCACCGTCACCCATCACGACACAGATCCGTACGGCCCTCTCCACCGCCCTCCTTTCTCAATCGCTCACTCTGTCCTCTAGCTCTCCGATCAAAATCCCTCCCGACACTCGTAGACGCCTAATCCGTGATCTCGATAGCTGGCACTTTGAGCCTCACAGACTACCAGACGAAGAGGTTCTGTTTTGCGCACATATTCTGTTCGAGAGTCTGTTTCAGATAGAGGGCATGCAGGACGACACGGGCGTGTCTCTCAGTCAGTCACATGCGTCTTGTTACGTTTCGAGTATCACCTCATGTATCCATGCCACAGGTGACATATCCGTCTTCTTGAAGCATCTCCAACGTCTTTATTGCGGACGAAATTCCTATCATAATTTTCAACACGCATTAGACGTCCTGCAAGCATGCCAGGCTTTCTTGTGTGCTGCCGGTGTCCTCCCTCCGACCTCTCTCCTCTGCCGCGATGCCCGTCCATGGCATCCGGATAAGAAAAACTGTCTAGCGTCCAGCCTCGAGAACATGGACCTCTTCACGCTTTTTATCGCGGCCATCGGACATGACGTCGGTCACCCTGGTTTCACGAACGTGTTCATGGTCCGTACATCGCGTGCCGGTTCCGCCAACTCGTTGTTGACACTCGGCTCTAGAAAAATGCAGATGCGCCCCTGTCCGCTGTGTACGATGGGAAATCAGCCTTGGAGAATATGCACTTTGCAATCCTTATCCAAGTCATACGCTGCCACGGTCTCGCCAATTTACTCGATCGACCAGAGGGACGAGTGTTTCGGAAAACGCTCGCCGGAATCGTCCTCGCGACCGACATGAACGTCCATTTCGAATACATGAAGAACTTTGAACTCCTCGCGGCAGGCGAGGACTACTCCCTAAGCCACCGCAAGCTGCTGGTGTGTCAGGCACTCATCAAGTGCGCCGATATCAGCAATCCCGTAAGTTCCCGCGATACCTTCGGGACAGCTTCACTCACTCGTACGCCAGAGTCGACCACCAGGAGTATCGCACTACTGGGCGGATGCGTTGATGGCGGAATGGAACTGGCAGGCATCCCTGGAAAAATTGTGGCAATTGCCACGCTCCGTACAGCCCTCGGAGACACCTCTAGCAAAAGTCCGAGGACAAATCTATTTCATCACCACGTTTGCGAAACCACTTATGGATGTCATCGCCAAAGGCATACCAGGTCAGGAACGACACCGCGTCCCCCAGCTTCTTGACACTCACCGCGTTTTTAGAGATGCAGCAGTTTGCAGATCAATGTACCTCCAACCTAGCCATGTGGCAGGCTCAACTCCTTGAACTGATGTCTTCGGAAGAAGTTCCACCCCCATCCCCAAAGACGGCCGCTCCTGCGCGATCACCGGCAGACTTTCTCACCTCGTTCCCTCTCACACTACCCACCTTTGTCCTGAGTTATCAGGACGATCAGCGTCCCACCGTGGAGTGGCGCGCCTATTCACCTTCCTCGCCCACCTCATCCTCGTCTTCGGAAGCGATACCCGACAATCTACTGGGAGATCAACCCTCCCCACCTGCATCGCCTTCGCCATCTGTTGGCTCAGCCTCGTTCGTCCTCGCAACTCGATCTTCGTCGTCCAGCCTCCGCACGAGCTCCACCACGAGCGGGGCAGCGGTGGCGTTGCGGGCAGCATACGAAGCTGGGATACGTAAGAAGCGTAGTTTTTGCAGCCGATTTTCGTGGACAGCAGACCTGAGTCCGGTGTCCTCCATGACGAACCTTCATGCCGTCGTCACGCCCAAGGCGCTCGTGACCAATACCACGCATGTAGATACCCCCGTTGTTGCCACCGTCGTCGTGGCTAGCAGTTCCCCCAAGGGAGAAAGGCCATGCACCGTTGGCTCCGTTCAATGATGATGGCCGATAACCGATCTGCATCGAATGCTCGAGATGGCCGCTGGGGCAAATAGTTTGCTCGCATGTCGAAGCGCACGGGACGGTCCGGCTTTCAGTAGCGACATGCGTTCACGCCGGTCGGCCGAGGGCTTTTCTTCCATATCCTTTCTTGATTTCAGGCGACATTCGTCTATCACTACTGTCTGTGGCATTCATTCGGTTTCGTTCTCGTTTTGTCTTGCATGGGATGTTTTGCGTCACCCTTGGTCTATCACGCCAATGTATCATGCCAACGCTCAAATGATAACGTACTAATTAGCACAATGATTCCCGGAAATAAATGTATAGCACGGACAAGGGAAATCTTGAAACCCCCTCCACCTTTTTCCTGGGACATCGCAATCACTTGGCCGGGAGCCTCTTGCTGCACCCAGTGACCCGCGCTCTCGATCAACACTTGTCGTCTTGCGTACCAAAGTGGAGCCGCATCTTTTCTAAAGCTCCCGAGGTACACACCCCAATCGCACGCCAGAAATGAACACTGCGGGCGTGCATACCCTCCGCATTGAGCGCGCGATGAACTTGACCCACTCGCTCCACCGGAGGCGGCGAGAACGCGGATCGATAATGATCGAGTCCACCCTGGAAGCCGGCGCGGGCAAATTCGGAGGCACACACACTCCCGGCGTCGGCATCGTCGGCAGGCCACGTAAAGCGTGCGCGTGCGTGCTGGCTTGCGTGACGCTTGATGAGCTTATCGCATATTTCCATGCGCTGGCATGAGATAGTATGCAGGAAGCGCCGCGAGATCGCGTACGATTGTAGCGATCGATGGGAATGGGCTGGATGCGCAGGGGCAGGGTATGTGTGTCGTGCTGCCTTGACATGCGCCCGCCCTTGACGTGGTGGTACCCACCGAGAAAAGCGTACGGACCCCCAGAGCGGTCTCCGAGCATCGTTCTGCTGGCATCGCGAGTCGAGGCGTGGCCAGTGGAGTGTTTTCTGGGTGAGGGTCGCGAGGACCGCGGTGACAGTCTGAGCGAGTGTAGTGCGGGGTGTGTCTTTGACGCCTGAGGTATCAGCCGGATCCCCCGATTGGGGGGGGACTGGGGAGGTGGCTGTTCTACCCCAGCAAAAGGAGCGCTCGCGAAGACGACGGACCGAACGAGTTCTGGACGAGCGGCGATGCAGTGGCCAGCAACGGGCGATCCAAAGTCGTGGCCGGCGAACATGGAAACGAAGTCGTGCCCGAGGACTTTGACGAGGGAGCGGATGTCTCCGACGGTGTTGAGGGCGCGAAACGGTGCTACCACGCCGTTGGACCCAAGCTGTTTAGGTGGGGTTGCTGTGTTGCGTGGTGGATGTGCCCGTCACCGCGCAGGTTCGGTGCAACGACGTGATAGCCTCCGCGGGCTACGAAAAAGGGCCTTGGGCCAGGAATACGCGAGCTCTGGGAAGCCGTGCGGCAGCAGGATCGAGGGAAGAGAGGTGGGTTCGCTCGCGGAAGACGGGAAAGCCTCGATGAGGTGTGCTCGTAAGCCGCGTCCCGCCCGCCAAGGGTAAGGATACGCGAAGTGAGTGTGCACCTCGACTGCAGTTGAATCGGTGCCTGCGATGGATGTAGATCCATGATTGCGCCCAGCGATGGCGGCCGGGGATTTTTCTGTCGTGCGGAGGCTCGGAGCTAGCCTAAAATAACTGCATATCTGAAACGTACACCCCCTGTTGCTTATCCGGACACATGATTTTAGCGTGCAGGGCGATGACGCGGTCAGTGTCAGCGTGTACGTACGAGAGCGGGCAGCCCGACGGCTCGGGTCAGGATGGTTTCTCGACCGTGGACGCCTTGCAGTCGCTGTCCTGGCGAGACCGTGGTAGGGACCCGTTTGTAGACGCGCGGCGGGACAAGCCCGTGTGAGCGCGGGCGTATATGCAAGCGAAGTGCCTATCATTCAGCGAACAAGCGATCAGACGCGAATTAACGTCGGCAGCGGCATTCTCGTGTTGAACGTGCAATGAGGGAGCAACGTGCATGTGAGGCGTACATAACGTAGGGTCCGAGCCTAAGCGGTTCTAGGCTTTGTATCGATGGTGGGCGAGAGCTGGACGCGGGCAGCAGCACAGACTCTGCCGCCCGTCCGCAGCGACCGCCTGCTCCACCTCCTGCGAGCCGTGTCCAGACGACGAGACGATCAGCGACACAAATCAAATTAAAATCCAAACGCGGAATGGTCGCATGCCAAACCGTCTGCTGGGCGCGTGTTTGGACCTGCTTGGCTTACCCTCGACCCAGAACGGAGTACTTAAGCCGGCCTGCTAGCCTTCCTGGTTTCCCCCACCTTCATCTCCACCGTCGACAATCCCTGATCGCACCCCCGAGCGTATGTCTCCTCGCCTCTGTCGTCGTCCGGCGCTCATCCTGCCCGTTTCCAGTCCTAGATCCTCGCAATGTGTGGCATCTTTGCTTACTGCAACTACTTGAAGGACAAGGTGAGGCCGCTCCAAATCTGATCGTGCGCAGTATCCTTGGCATACTTCGCCGTTGTTGTCTGCCTGCGCATATACCCGCGTATTAGCACCGCATGCTACTCTTGCGCCCCTGAGTTGCCCCAAATAGCAACATCCCATATCTGACGGCGACCTCTGCAGACTCGCAAGGAGCTTATTGAAGTCCTTTGCAACGGGCTTGCTCGCCAAGAGTATCGTGGTTACGACTCGGCGGGTATCGGTATTGATGGGGACAAGCAAGGCGCGGTCGTGTATTTCAAGGAGGTTGGCAAGGTCGCTGGGTTGCGCAAGCGCATCGCCGAGTCTAGCATCGATACCACCAAGGTCTTCACGTCGCAGGTGTCTATTGCCCACACGCGCTGGGCCACACACGGGCCTCCCTCAACGATCAACTGCCACCCCATTCGTGCTGGTTCGAGCGACGAGTTTATCGTCGTCCACAATGGCATCGTTACCAATGCTATTGCCCTCAGGCAAGTATTGCAGAGACGTGGATACAAGTTTGAATCCGACACCGACACCGAGGCGGTCGCCATTCTCACCAAGTACATTTGGGACTCGCAGCCTGACAAGCGCATTACGTTCACTACCCTGGTGAAGACTGTCCTCAAGGAGCTTGAGGGTTCCTTTGCTTTTGTCTTCAAGTCTGTTCACTTCCCCAATGAAATTGTCACTGCTCGTCGTGGTTCGCCGCTCTTGATCGGTGTCAAGACTGAAAAGAAACTCAAGGTCGATTTTGTCGACGTCGAGTTGGCTGGTGCCGATGCTGATACCAAGACGGTCGAGTCTCGTAAGTATCTCTGTTGATCTCGGTCCTGTCATCGGTACTTAGTAGTACCACAGTTGAAGTGCCCGCCTCTGCCTCTCGTCTGGCACCACCTTCATTGGGCCCGAAAATTTCTCGCAGGCAATCCCGGAACTTCATCTCCGAGGACGGAACTCCACAACCGATCGAGTTCTTCATTGCATCGGATGCCGCCGCCATTGTGGAGCACACGAAGCGTGTCCTCTACCTCGAGGATGATGATATTGCGCATATTGCTAGCGGACAACTCCATATCCACCGCCTCCGTCGCGATGAAGGCCAGCCTGATACCCCTGCAACGCGTAGCATTGAGACTTTGGAGATTGAAATTGCTGCGATCATGAAGGGAAAATTCGATCATTTCATGCAGAAGGAGATTTATGAGCAGCCCGAATCTGTCGTGAATACCATGCGTGGACGCGTCAGCTTCGATGATTACAAGGTTACTCTTGGTGGTCTTCGCTCCTACCTCCACATTATTCGCCGTGGCCGTCGTATTGTCTTCTGTGCTTGTGGCACCAGTTACCACTCTGCTTTGGCGACGCGTGCCATCTTCGAGGAATTGACCGAGATTCCGGTCAGTGTCGAACTTGCGTCTGACTTCTTGGACCGCAAGACCCCGATCTTCCGTGATGATGTCTGCATCTTTGTCAGCCAAAGCGGGGAGACAGCCGATACCATTCTTGCTCTGAGGTACTGCCTCGATCGTGGGGCGCTTTGCGTTGGTGTCGTGAACACCGTCGGCTCCACGATTTCCCGTGAAACACATTGTGGTGTTCACATCAATGCGGGACCTGAAGTCGGTGTTGCGTCGACGAAGGTAATGTGTGCATCCGAGTTACTTGTTTCATTTTAACCTTTTCCATAGGCGTACACCTCTCAGTACATTGCGTTGACGCTCATGGCACTCCAGTTGTCTGAGGACCGCATTTCTTTCACGCCACGTCGCAATGCTATTATCGATGCCCTCCGGGCGCTTCCGGCGCAGATCAAGACCGTTCTTGCCCTGGATAGCAGCCTTCGAGAACTGGCCACCGGCGTACTCGCCAACTCCCGAAGTCTGTTGCTTATGGGCAGAGGATACCAGTGAGTGGGCTGAAGGCTATTATGGTGCCACGTGAGATCATGTTTACGAAATCGTGCAGGCAGGCCACGTGTTTGGAGGGGGCCTTGAAAATCAAGGAAATCAGTTACATGCATTCGGAGGGTATCCTTGCGGGTGAACTGAAGCATGGTCCGCTGGCCCTGATCGACGAAAACATGCCTGTGATCATTATCATGACCCAGGACTCGCTGTATCCAAAAGTTCAATCGGCCTTCGCTCAGATCACTGCTCGCAAAGCCCAACCTATCGTCGTCTGCAACGAAGGTGATTCTGACATCAAGCAGGGTGTCAAGACCATTCGTGTACCCAAGACTGTCGATGTGCTTCAAGGCCTCTTGAACATCATCCCGCTGCAACTCCTCAGCTATCACCTCGCCATCAAGAACGGCTTCGATGTCGACTTCCCGAGGAACTTGTGAGTATAATCCAACAATGACGATCATTAGCTTGATGATCTTGTCCAGGGCCAAATCCGTGACTACCGAGTAAATCCGAGGTAACTATCACTCGTTTGTGTTGTTGGAACAGCAGTATTACATCGTCATTCCGGACTTTCGAGGTTTTCCTCACATACTAGCTTCACGGACAGATTTCTGATAGTCGATGATGGACATTTTAGCATTTGAAGGACAATCCCGGACACTCTTTAACTCGAAAAAAGTACATCTTTGGAGTTTTTTCCTCTGGATTCTTTGTATCTTGACGATTGCGCTTGTGCTAGCCACGAGCGCGGCAGTACTACTGCACCAGTGTCCTGTGGTGTCGTAGGCGAGTACCCTCGATCAATACCTTTTCCAATGGAATACCATGGGTTTCGATGCCATTAGAAGATGTAGTGACTACCCTCTGATCAGACCTGCAAGGGGTCGGATCCGCGATCGCTCCCGTTACCATCTACATGGCCATGCTGACTAGCGAAATACCTACTGTTTTGTAGCTACGAACATTGGTGTGGGCACTAGGGGTCAGATACTGTGCTAGACTATAAACGGGAAAAAAGAGTCCAGGAATGAGCATTATTTATTGGGTGGAGTGCCTTTTTTGCGTCTTCTATACAAATCCAGGTCTCTGGACTGTCGTTATGATGGGCTGCACGCAAGTGATCCATCCGATGGCTCGTCGTCTTCTATGTTCTGAGGGGACTTGGTCGGTCTATCGCCTGGCACTTCCTGCAAAAACATGTCCCTAGGAAGTTCAAACGCTTCCAATGTCAATGAAGCACCGGGGACGGTGCAAGCGGGAAATGAAAGTCGATCGAGGACGTGAAAGCCTGCATGCTAGGGGTTCGTTGTCGGATCGCATGGAAAAGAGGGAAGTGGGAGGCCTAGGTTGGGATAAAAGGCCTGATTGGTAAGTAGGAGATCCGCGACACCTGTCAGGTGTCAGCGCCGGGGCAGCGAGGACGCGCCTACACATGAGCAGAGTAAGAGCGCATGGAATAAGCTGAAGCTGAACCAAAAGTGTTTTAAGTGGAAAGTCGATTAGAAAGAAAGATCCAAGGGTGTTCGACGAGCAATAGGAACTTCGGGCGTTTATAACATATGGAAAATGGGACTATTCTTGTCCAGGCCACCAGATGAAGGATGGTCATCCCAAATGCAGAGTATGCGCGCGTGAAAAAAAAAAAGTCACCTACCTCATTTCCTCTCTCTTATTCCTCCAACTTTCGCCTTGCTCTCACTCTCTTTCGCCTTCTCTCTCGCTGCCTGGTCCCTCAGGAATTCTCCTTCCCGCCTCCACTCTCTCTTCTCGAATGCATCGTACTCTTCCTTTGCATCTATCCACCGTTCTTGAATATTTCCCACATTCCCCGCCATCGGTCCCGCGGCAGTCGTGAACAACGGGTACAGATTTGGCCGAGCAGAGGCAGGCGCAGAACTCGAATCAATAGTGCCTTCTGGTGCGGGGGCATCTTTGAGTGGGACGAAAACATAGCCCGTCGCGCGGTCGATGGCGCGTGATAGGTGTAACATTGAATTCTTGTCCTTTGTGTGTGTAAATGGTCCGGCACTACAACAGGCAAGGACGCACACGGTTGGACAGCGACTTACCTCGACAGCAAGAGTCTCGAACCCGACAAGGCCATAGTCTTCAATGACGGATATCAACGCCATATTTAGCGCGGTGAAACGCGGCGAGGTCGTATTCAAGGCATTCTCTAGATAGGACAGATCTTGTACTTCGGTGTAGAAATCAAGATTAAAGTCTAAATACACGTCAGGGGGAACCATGCGCTGCACGTACAGAAACCGGCGTACCAAGATCGCCGTACTGAGATAGAATATCAATTTTCGAGAGCACGTTGATGTGGGGTAACTCGAGCTGGAGCATGGTTCGAAGGGAAAGGAGGAGGACGGACACGTACTTGGCGGGGTCGGTGACGTAGTGAGCATCACACAGATGGACGGCTGCCAGCTAGCCTCGGATCGCATCTTGTGCTGCACGAAAAGGACGGACACGTACCCGGAATCCAATCTTGGACAGCCTCTGGATGATGTGTTTTAGAGATGCGTGGTTGGTTCCCAGTTCGACCTGCCCGGGGATGTCGAACAGGACGTAGGCATCTGGCCCAAGTCCCTTCAGCCTTGTTTCCAGCCAATCGAGATTTGCTTCGAGGTATTCCATGCAGTACAACATGCCACCATTTGGACCCAGACCATAGGCGTCCATCGCATCCCGGAGGGTGATGAGTGAGGCGATGTCAATGGCACATGGATATGGGATATTATCGTTGGCAGGGTCCAGACTGACGATAGAGATGGGGCGCGCAAGAGCGGTGAACAGCTGATGCTTTCCGTAGCAGTAGGTGGACTTTCCGCTGCCAGGTGCGCCGCAGACGATCTCACCGAATGGCATGGATGTAGACTGGAAGGAGTGTGTATTGACCGTGCTGGAGTCGGACGGCGGCAGACGCTGGCAGGATAATAGGCGGAGTGTGAAATATTGACGGTCCGCTGCTTATGCCCATTACCACAGTCGCGTTTCTTCCATCTGCATCGTACTACTCAATGGCTCCACTCAAGACTAGCAGACAGAAAAAACCTTATTCGGTATTACTCTTCTCCTTCAGCCGCTACGGTGTCCATTTACTCCGGCCTTGTAGCGCCCCCGAGGCTCGGACGGTGCTTGGCTTCACGACCGTGCACCCTTGTCCGCCACGAAAGCAAACGACGCGATTGTTGCCGAAAACACGCCAAATACAAGGCTCATCGTATCCAATCTTCACTATGAGATTACGCCTAAAGACTTGGTGGTGAAGTAGCCACTCCTTGTCCCTTTTTTTTCGTCACTCATTCTTCCCAGTCCATCTTTGGGCAGATAGGCACGCTCGTTCGCGAGCCTCAAATCAGGGTACGATGATTCCGAATTCGAATGCACTCTATCGTCGCCCCGTCTGGTCACTCCTGCCGTGCTCCCGGTCGCTGTGTTTAGGGTCGGGGTTTCGATGACCGCTTTCGCTTCTGGCTCTTCACTGGAAGTGAACACCAAACTGAACCTGAGAAATCACCTTTTCCTTTTAAAGTACGATCGCAGCGGTCGCTCCTCCGGCGTTGCCATCGTCACGTATGAAAAACCTGCGGAGGCGTCTCGCGCCAAGAAAGAGTTTGATGGTAAACTTGCAAAGGGTCTGTGCTCGTCATTAGCTTGAAACCTTGTGTTTCCGAAGTCAAACGTGCTGAGTATGGCTTTCAGGGCAGCCAATGGAAATCAAGTTTTACACCGCCTTGCCTCGACGTGTGCGGTCAGCAAGTATGCCTGGAATTTCGACAAGTTCGTTGCTGAACAGGATCGAGCGACCCTCGCTAGCTGAACGCCTGGTTGGCGACGAAGACCCGAAACAGCCAACAACGTACGCCAGTGTCACGTGACATGACGCGCACTTACGCTACTTTCTGTCTAGCGGGGGTCCCATCCGCACGAGAGCTCCCCGGTCGTCGCGAGGCGCCGTCGCACCCAAATCAAAGTCTGGGCGGCCAACCCGCCCTAAGGTCAAGACGGCGGAGGAGTTGGACAGAGAGTTGGATGTCTTCATGGCGGATGATGGCAAGGATGCCCCGGCTGACTCTGAGCCCAAGGTTGCGGAACGTGTTGCAGCGTTGGAGGACGTGGAAATGGCATAAAAGGATGCTGACCGGTGGACGGGGATGCGAAATATTTATGTAGTGTATGGCAGGCGTATTTCTTCTCCTTGTATGCAGCGGTTGCGATGTGTCGTGTTGTGGAGTGCATTCACACTGTTGGCGGGATGCACCGATGCTTGTACATCGTCGAGGTACAGCAGGCCATCTTCAGCGAGGTCGACTACGAGCCAAACTCTGACCGAGGCCACCTGGCCACACTGGCCGGGCTTGCACGCACTTGTCGCGCTTTCAGCAACGCGGCTCTCGATTTGCTCTGGGCCAAATTGGATTCGTTCCTGTACCTCGTCCGATGTCTTCCTCGAGACCTATGGAGCATCGAACCCCTCAGTGGAACAATGGTACGCGCCCGCCTGCGTTTTCCAGCCTTGACTCGAAAACATTATTATCAGACATTCCAAAGGCCGATGTCGCTGAAGGATTGGGAGATATTCTTCAGATATTCCTTTCGCGTTCGGACGTTGTTCTCGTCAGTTGGACCCGACATTCTGACTGGACGCTCGGATCTGGGAGACGACGTCATCTTCGCCCTCTCCAATCCCCCGACCTACGGTCCTCTCATTCCGTACCTGAAGGCACTCTACTGGAACAAGCCAAACAGAAAGTATGCGTCGCTCCTGCGCTTGCTCTTGACGCCTTCTCTCGTCACTCTCTCGCTCTCCGACTGTGTGCTGCCCTCTTACGAGGCATCGATCCTGGTGTCCATTGGCACCATGTGCCCGTCATTGAAACGTCTTCGCATTTCTCCGCATACACCGTTTGCCAATATCCTCGGTGCTGAAGGCAAAAAGATCTTGTCCGAGGCGATCGTGCACCTGCACTTCTTGGAATCGATCGAGTGCCCTGCACTCAACGAAACAGCGATCAACCACCTCGCTCATCTTCCCCATTTGGTTTGTCTTTCGCTGGAGCTTCCAGCCGATCTCCAGCTGGAGAGTGTACGGTTCCACGTGATGCCGCCGTCGTTCTCGTCCATCGAGGTACTGACGCTGCATACAAACGTGCTCTCGACCCTGACGTCGCTCTTGGAATACGTGCACCTCAAACCACGCAGTGCGTCGTTTGTCGTGGCGAGCACGCCTACCCCAGATACGCTCCGTCTTTTTTTCCTCACTTTGGCCAACGCATGTGGTTCAGAGCGGCTCTCCCGAATTTCGTTGACCACGGCCGACGAACGACAGCGTAGAACCCCACCCCAACAAGTCTCTCTTTCTACATTCCAGTCCCTGCTCGCGTTCCAGAACATAGAGGGGTTCGAGTTCGACGTGCCGTGCGACATTGCGCTGGACGACGATGCGATCAAGACGTTGGCGACGCACTGGCCACGGTTGAGCAGGATCTCGCTCAACGCAAGGTCCGGCTGGGGCATCGAGTCGCGCGTGACACGCAGGGGCCTGATCCGGCTCCTCGCCGGCTGCCAGGCGTTGACGAGCTTTGCGCTCGCGGTCAACTTTATAGGCATCGATGTGTCCAACTACGACCTGCCAGCGTCGCGGCCGGGCAAAGGGGTGGCGAACAACACGTGTCTGATTGCAGACTTTGTGACGTCGACGATCATGAGTCCGGTCGCGATCGCTGCGTTTCTGAGCGACGTATGTCCAGAGCTGGAGATGATCAAGTCGTGGTGGAGTCGGGAGAGTGCGCTCGAGGCGGACGTGGATCCGGACGAGGCGGACGCGTATCGGGAGAGGTGGGAAGAGGTGGAGAATTTGCTGCCTGCGTTCTGTGCGGTGAGGAGGCAAGGGATGGCGTGGGCGAGGAGGGTACGGAAGGGGAGCGTCATACCAGCGTGACCGGGACCTTATCCGTTCGTCGTCTTACCAGCGAGCAAACCTCATTCACGAAGGAGCGAGGATCTAAGCGCAAGTCTCCGTTCTGCTTTACGTTCCTCCGTGCTGCCGTCCCTGAGGGAACACGACAATCGGCTGGCAGTCCCAGAGCCTCCCATTGACATGTGAAGTGGACAGCATGTGTTTCCTGCTCAACAGGAATTACTCATAAGCCATCACCGTCCCGGCCTCCTCCATCATGTCTGCCTCAAACCTCGTGTTCACCCCGCTCGACGAGATTCCTCGCGTGCGTGTGTCCGTCTTTGTGGTCTGTGACCGTATCCGATGCGCCACGTCGTCCTAGGTCCATGCCGACCTGCACAAGAGTTTCAGAGCCGGAAAGCTCAAGTCCATCGAGGCTCGCAAGATACAAATTCTCCAGCTAGCCTATCTCCTGCAAGACAACTATGCTCGCTTCAAAGAGGCGTATGCGCAAGACCTTGGCCGACCGTCTCTCGAGGTGTCCTTGTGCGTCCCTCGCGTGCTCTGCCTCTGAAGTACTCTGACCGCCTCCCCCCCTCCTCGACCGTGCGCAGCCTCGAGCTCGACTCGACACTCAGCGACTGCAAAATTGCCTACGACCGCGTCGACAAATGGGCTCGTACGGAAAAGGCGCCCTTTAGCATCAACTTTGCAGCCCTTCGCCCCGTCATCCGCAAGGAGCCCAAGGGTGTCGTTCTCGCCATCAGCCCGTTCAACTATCCCGTCTGGTTATCCTTCGGGCCCATGGTGACTCGCGCGCCCCCTCGTTTCGCTGCAACACCGCTTCTCACACCCTTTCCTGTCCGACCAGATTGGTGCTATCGCAGCGGGCAACAGTTTCGTGCTCAAACCGTCTGAGCTCTCCCCGGCGACCAGCAGTCTCATTGCGGAGCTCGTTCCCAAGTATTTGGACTCTGACGTCGTGCGTGTCGTCGTGGGTGGTGTCCCTGAGACGACAAAGGTAACTCTGTTTCCATCTTGCGGCGTGTAAAAATGCCGGGTTGATCGACCTTGCGCGACCCATAGCTTCTCGAACTGCCTTGGGGACATAGTGCGTATTCTTGGCGTGCACTCACACGCTCACTTTGTCACGACCTTTTTTCTTTTGTTGATTCTGTGTGCATGACTGTACAGTCTTGTACACTGGAAACGGACGGATCGCGAGGATCGTGTGTGCGGCGGCCGCCCAGACGCTGACGCCCGTCAGTCTCGAGGTGGGCTGGCATGTGTTGTAAGTTGGAGTGACTGTTGACCGCTTTGTCAAGCTCGGTGGCAAGTCCCCCGTCGTCATCGACCCAAAATGCGACCTCAAAACGGCAGCAAAGCGTATCCTGTGGGGCAAGTGCGTGAACGCGGGCCAAACCTGTCTCGCGCCAGACTATGTCCTCGTTCAGGAGGACGCGCAGGACGCGGTCGTTCAGGCGCTCAAGGAGGCGTGCGTTTCTCTGAGGTGCCTCCCGCGCGCGTTCTGCCCGCTGATCGCGCTTCTATTTTGCACAGGCATGACGGGTTCTACCCGGATGGTGCACTGGCGTCGCCTGATCTCGGCCATCTTATTAACCTTGCGCACTTTAATCGCGTCAAAGGACTGATAGAGAGGACGTCAGGAACGATCGCGTTCGGGGGACAAACGGACGAGTCCAGGTTATTTATCGCGCCGACGGTCGTCAAAGGGGTCAAGGGCGACGACTCGTTGATGAGCGAGTAGGCCAACGATGTGTTCTAGGGGGCGATAGAGAGCTGAATTCATGCCACCAGAGAGTTGTTTGGCCCCGTCCTTCCGATAGTGCCCGTCAAGAACCTCGACGAGGCCATTGAATTTATCAACAGCAGGTGCGTCTCGCCGTTATCGTATTGTCGGGCAATGTTGGAGTTCATCGCTCTCGCAGAGACCATCCGCTCGCGCTCTATGTCTTCTCGCAAGATGCGAACTTTAAGAACAAAGGCAGGCAATGTTGGTTTTTTGATGCGTCACGTATTGAGTGTGGACATTGCAGTGTTTGACAACACGCAAAGCGGATCGGCCGTCGCCAATGAGATGTTGCTCCATGCAGCGGGTCGGTTGGTTTTCTGGCACGACCGTGACTGAGATAACCCCCGTTTTTATGCAGCGGATGGTCTCCCGTTTGGCGGGATTGGTCCGAGTGGAAGTGGGTGTCTGATTTTTTTTGATCGGTGCAATGAATGTGGCATGAACGGGAGATGGGTTTCAGGCGGTTATCACGGGCGCAAGTTTACGTTTGATATGTTCACGCACCAAAGAGCGTCGATCGACTCTCCATCCTGGTCAGTGTAAACCGCATCGCGCTGCTCAAACTGACGTGCTCTCTTCGAAAAAAAGGGTTGACAAAATCCTGGGGAGTAGATTCCCCCCATACACCGTAAGCCCACTCGGGTTTTGACCCACGAGGTGTATAGTACCGAGCTTTTTTTTTTCCCCTCCCTATCAGACGAAGAAGGAAGCGTGGCTCAAGTATGCGCTCGGGATACGGTTGCCGCCACGTCCGCTGCCCGCGCCTGGCACGGAGGGTGAGAACAAGGTAGATTTCGTTTTTGGACGACCCGCTTTGTTGACCGAGGCGCGCAACACAAAAAACAGATAAGCGGAACGCGTGACGGGAGCGTCTGGCGACTGGTGCTCCTTTTCGGCGTGCTGGCTACCGTGCTTGCGCTGAGGCGAGTCGACTCGTTGGCGGCGCTGGCTTGGTTGAGGGCTCTCGTGGGCGCCTAGTGCGGATGTATTCACAATGCGTTGCCTTTTTTTTTTCCTGTTGTTGTTGAACAATTGTTGATTATGTGCGATGATCTATCCCTCCTATTCCTACAGCAACTCGTGGCGAACTCGACAATAACGATAGGGGTGGTATATTGACATTGATATTGGAATGCAAAGAGATGCAATCAGGCTCGGATCCTCCACGAGCTCGCCCTGTCCTCGTCTGACTCGGGCGTGTGCGAGCGACGGTCGGTCCGCCGCCTGGTGTCCATGCCAGTGGGCGATGTGCGATGACGCGCATGCCATGCGAGCGCCTTGCGCTGTTTGCGCGTCTGCACGATCTCGGGTGCAACGGCGCGCAGACGTGCGTTCATGTCGTCCGCCGACAGCCGTGCGGGCACCGAGTACGAGAGCGCGACGAGCTCGGCGGGGGTGTAGACGTAGGCTGCCCGGTCGTGTCAGCTCGAGAGCGGGACAGGGGGGCGAGCGGGGGATACGTACGTGCGACGGAGGAGGGCGATGGGGAGAGAGAACGCGAGCTCGAAGGCGTGCTGGGGGCGTACGCGCTGCCCGTGCTTGGGCTGCGCCTGTGGAGGGGGATGTAGAGCCCGGCGGGGGAAGACATGGACGGCAGGTGCTTGCTGGACTCACATCGCGGGGGCGAGCGTATATAAGCTGGCGGACGGTGGCGAACGCACTGGATGGGAGTGGCACGGCCGAGAATGTTCGGCGCGCTGTCGTGATCGGTGATGCCATTTGCACGCGTGCACATGCAATGTATTAGTCAGATACAGCTGCGTACGTAATCCAACCCAGGTACTCGCTCAGGCGTCCACGAACCGCTTCACGTTCTCTAACCACCTCACGTACTCCTGCGCACAGCACGTCAGTTACCATCCAGTCCACCCATACCACACGCACCTTTTGCTCCTTGTATTCCGAGTACTCGGGAATGAACGTCGCCAGGTTCTCGTTCACGCCCCGCTCGTTCAGCCATTTTTCAAACTCTTCCTGGACACCCACGTCCAACGTGTCAAACTGGGGTCCAATGTACAGTCCCCGACGTTTCCAGTCGGCCTCTGCAGTCAGCTCCGTCCCAAGCTTGGCATCGGGATAGAACGAGATGTTGTCCACAAGGAACGCGCCCTCTTGACACATCGTATCAATATTGAGCGACCCCTTGGCATTGTCCTGTTCAGATCCATCCCGCACCATGAATCCACTCAGCGCCGACCCAAAACAAGTCACCGAGGACCGACCTTGACGACCGCAAACGACACGCGCGTGGGGTACGAGGATGGATGTTCCTCGTCCCCGCCTTCCTCAGCATCCTGTTCGAACCCAGACTCTTCCTCTGCGTTTTGAATGTCCGCAATAGAAAACATGGCGCGGATGCTGCAAGGTTAAGACGAGTGCACGCACACACCCCTCTTAAGCTGTGTCGTCTTCACTCGGTAACGTGTGGCCACCTACCTTTCGTTACCAAACTTGCGTGTGAGCGTGACTTCGTCATTGCCCTCGACGTCCTCGATCTGCGTCCGTCCATGTCCGTCAAGCACCATGACAGGGCAGGACTCGAACACTAACCGTCCACAGACCTTGTCCCTTGAACGTCTTCAAAAACTCGGGCTCCTGCCCCGTCGCGCTCTCCTTTTCATACTTGAGTTCCTCGGCCAGCTTTTGTGAGAACACCACGTCCGCTATGGCAAGAAGAGAAAGTATGAGAGAGGGATTTGGACATGTATGCGTCGGACACGGAGGTGTGGAACACACGTACAGGCACCTTCTGAAAAGCGGGATGGGGTCGTCGAAAACGACCTCGTTGCCGTCGATGTCATGCGCGGCACAGCCCGTGCGGAGAGGAGCAGCGCTCCTCCCGTTCGCGGTGTCGGGCGTGCGAGGATCCGAGAAGACGCAGACGAGAGCTGGCGAAGAGCACGTAAGGCCGACATGGGTGCGAGCAGTGGCTTTGAGCTGAGCAGCGTAGCAGCAAAAGAAAAGAAAAGTGGACAGATGAAGAGGTACACGCTCTGCAAAAGAAAGGGCCGCCAAAATTTAAGCGACGTGTTTGGCAAAAGCTTGGGAAACAAACAGCCTGCATTGCATATGCCTGATTTGGAAAGCCTAGAAAATAATGACAGTCTTCTTCAGAACACTCGCGCAAATAATTTAGTTCAACTGGTCTACCCTTGGAAGCAAAATGACACATCATATATCTGTCTGCCAGGTTGCTGGCCTACATACAGACAATTACACTTGCTCGGAAACTCGACAAGACCAGCAGTAACAGAAAGCGAACAGTATGTTTTTCAATCACCATCAGTCAACACACGACGAGAGGCGACAGAAGGTGAACACGGGAACAAGGGGGGAATAAAACGTGATGAGAAATTTTGCGTAAACAAAGAACCCTGAAAGCCGACTTGCAATTGAAAATTAATCTGCATCCCCATCCCGTGCTGTTGTTTGACCAATAAGGCGATCCCAAAAAATTGTGTCTCACTCTCCCCTTCGCCGAGACCACATTAAAGGTCAAAGAAAAGTCGGACGATTCAGAGATTTCTGACTCGTGTAGAGGAGGCAGAATAGAATCAATTCAAAATCGAGCCAGGAAAAGAGGTGCGAAAAGATGGTGCAAAAAGAAAACATGGATGACGCAAACAAACAAGAACATCGAAAGCAGAATAAACCAGGTGGATAAAAGAGCACGGACTGACATACAATCAGTCGTCGTGCTCGGGGCTATTCGCTCCCCGTTCAGACGCATGGTCGCTCCCCCCGGCTGTCCCGCCAGAGGTCGGACTCTCTCGTGTTGCCGCACCAGCCTTTTGCTTCTTGACTTTCGCTTCGCCGCCCTTGCGGGATCGCTTTCTGCCAGCCGTAGTCATACCGCTTGTCTGTCCTTCGGTCTCCCTAACTTGTGTAGCGTTCCTCGATGCGTCTGCGGACTCAATCGTGGTGACCGGCGTCCCATTTGGAGGCGGCGGAAATGCGCCGGGTGTGACCGAAGCAGTATAATGGGGAAAGAAGCCCGGCGGCGCCATGGGATAATACGGCACCATGGCAGGAGGGTGACTCGCGCCGTTAGCACCGCCTTCTGGAGGGGGCTGGCCTTCGTGCCCGGGCGCTATAAAACCAGGTGGCGGAGGATAGAAATAGGGATAGAACCCTTCCGGAGGCGGCGGGTAGTGCGGAAGCGCTTGAATAGGTGGAGGTGGCTGGCCACCTGCAGGGGCCTGGGGAGATCCGTTCGCGGCTTGCCAATCAGAGTCACCATTGGTGGCTGGCGACACATGCCCAGATAAGAATGTGCTGCTGATAAGAATCAGGCGCACGTACCGACGAAAGACGCATCAGTGGTACTACTGCTAGTCTTGTTCTTTCGCTTATAGGGGCCTCGTTTAATGCCCTTCTGGCGCTCTTTGCGGACACCATCCACGCAGGTGGCTTGAATACCGTACTTGATGCAGCGCTCACACGGACGGGACTCGTTGCATCGCTTGCACGCATTGGCACAATTGGTACACTTTAGGTAGCGTTCAATACGAGAGAGGCATGATCGGAGCTAGTGACTGACCGCCATCTTGACCTGCTTACGCTTAGGACGTTGTCCGTTGGCAGCGACAGGGGAAGATTGTGGATACTGTGGAAAACCTATCGCTTCTGACGTAAGGAGTCTCCAAGCCAGCAAAAATGCTGCGCACCTTGTCCCGGAGGAGGGGGCGGGTAAGGATATATCATTCCAGGGGGCGCTGGAAAAGGAATCATATATTGTGGCCCTGGAGGGTTACCGTTGCCGTTCTCCCCGTGACTTGAATCGGGGGGCTGAGCGTAATATACCGGATAGCCGGGAGGATAAGCAGCACCGAGAGGTTGAGTATACGCGGGCATGGCGGGCGGGTAGGAGGTCTCTTGAGCGACTGGACCTGTACTCTTGGCCTGCTCGTTCGCCATTGCGGCAGGGAACAAGAAAAGTGACCGGCGCCGCAGACGAATTAACTCTTCTTTGGGTAAGCAGATAGGCGCGGGTCCACGGTGCGTGGAACATGGTGCAGAGGAGGTGAGTACGAAGAGGCAAGGATGGTCATGATCCTCGGACAGGAGAACGAAAGAAAGAGAGAGAGCTACTCACTCCGCTCGAAATTGCTTGTTTTTCCGATCCGTCTGAATCGCCGCTCAGAACTGAGAGGATTTCCGGACAGGGCTAGTGTCTGTCAATGACCTCTTCGTATTCGGCAGTCCAAGAACAAGACTGTATGTCTCTGAAGATTCGGCTGGAGTACCGGGCGAGGGGACGGGCTGCAATGGTAACTGTGCAAGTGAGGAAAGTTGCACGTGCGAACTAAACCTTGGAGTCGCGCTTTTAGAGATGGACCGTGCGCGTCCAACCACCCGTCTGCTCGTCGCGAGCGACGACGACGACACCGTACATGCTCAGCGGACGCATCCGTCACCGCCGAAATATGTGCCATAACATCGTCCTAAACGGTCTGCCACATGATCTCCCTTTCTCCGCCCCAACCTCGTCCAGCTCCGCTCGAACGCGGCCGTGCGTTCGCCCTGTCCACCACCACCGTCTGGTCGTTTCCCGTGCACCGGCGAATCAATGCGCCCTGACGTGTACGTAGCCTCATGTGCCCAATTCTACAGCTGGATTTTCCTCGCACGGCCTCGTCCTAATCCGTCTTTGATGCCTCTGATCTAGATTTCCCAATGCCGCCGATTTCCTGGTCGCTGGAACGTGCATGTACTCGGAGTTCCAAGTATGCAGACTCCCTCTGACGTGCTTGTCCTCGTCGTAGGGGAGATCAAATGGCTGTGAGGGTACGGTGCAATGTTTGTAATGGTGACCGCAACTCTAGTGCCTGACACCCTGCTCACAGCCTTCGTCGTCGGATTTCTATACAAGTCCATGTATGGTTTCCGTCTTACCACGTGGTCCGACGTTGGCGTGATCTTGTTGTTACTGTTGTCTTGGATGCGGTGAGTCTCGCTTATTGCTCCTTGCCATCGATGCAACCAAACAGGGGGGTCCATGTCGCACTGTGATATATGATTAAAAGCAGCGACCTTGTGATGGAAGCCAATGACGAGTCTTTTACCGATATTTGGCAGACCGATCGAATTCTCGTTTCCCACTACATTCGTATCCGAACACACGCCAGTGTAGTTTTTGGACAGATTCACGATCGTGCGTCCTCAGATTGACATGACAGCTGACGACACGTGCCCCTCAGCGCACCGTCTGGATACTCCCACCGTCAATGTCGCATAACGGCTGTCCTCCTAGCTATGCCGTCACCCCCAACGAACTAGGCGTACTGCACCGATCTCCTACTATAACGAGTATATGAACCGAAGGCCCCGCCAAGAGCGGTCTGCAAGCCGGGGATTATCTACCATCTCGTTGCTTGCCGCCATTACGGGGATCCGTGGAAAATGTTCGCCTAATTTCGGTAGCGATCCTGCACCTTGAGCTTGCAGCCATGATCACGACGGGATGCTAAATAGTATCGCAATAGACACACGTCTCACGTTCACTCGGTGATTAAGGCCTCTCTGTCTGTAGCCGGGCTCCTGCTGGCATCTGCTAGCGGCGTCTTAACTGGATGCCATGTTATCCACTATTAGATGGCGTTCATTGTACTCGATAGGACCACCCGAGAATGCTGGCTTGTGGAGGGGTGGTCAACCGAGTTGTTTCGCAAGATCATCACTCGAAGATACCGAACTGGTATTCAGTCCATGCAGATGGGCCGCGAGGCGCCCACAATTCCCCCCGTGGCTGCACACTGGATCGGTGGTTCTTAAGAAGACCGAGGGTTAATTTGATATTGCGTTGGGGACCGCCATTCAGCAAGAACCTGTTGCACCAAAGGCATCTTCCATAACCAAGATCAATAAGGTGGCAGTTGCGTTCGCTGACGCTCGGAAGCGTGCGCGCAGGGCTGGCGCTGACCTGATCAGGGCCCGTACTTGTTCTCGAGCCCTCAGTCTAACAAGTGTGCAAACGAGGATGATGAGCAGCCTTGAAGACTACATTCCCTTGGTTCTGGAATGGTCGCCACCGTTTCCCGAGCGCAGGATTTGACGTACTGCTAAGCCGTCGATTGTCGAACTGAGTCTCCGATCGAAGGCACCGCCGAGTGAGCCGTCTTTGGGGGCTTGAAGACGCAGCCACGAGCATGCCTGGGGAACCCGAGTCAGTTTCTTGGACATCTCCGCGATAGGTGGTGGGCTTGCAGCAGGGTTTGCGCAGTGAAGGTCGCTCGTCTTAGCGGGGCGATACTCTCTTGCGGCGATGCAGATCAAAGCGACGTTGGCTGTTTCTTCGACGGGCTGGTTGCGCGTCCGAAACGAACTGGAATGGAGGAGCCGAAGAATATAGACTATGTCGGCAACGTAGTCACCGGGATCATTTTGAACTCTCGCGGCCATCATCTGGCTCGGCTGCACCGAATTTAGGAGCCCGACAGAGCCTTTTCCACTCCGATTGGATGCCCGCTCGGGTGCAGCTGGGCTTGGCTTTGATGAAGGTTGCACGCATTTATGTGTGGACAGCATCATGCTCCAACCACATGATCCGCAGGCGTGGTTGTGTCCATATCGCCTTAAGAACAATTCGGGCGAGTGGGCGACTATTCTTCCTTTGTTCCCCACCCGCCAGCAGCAGACGTCTCTCCGCCCACTTCGCTCATGAGAGATGTATGGCAGTACTAATATCGTCTACATTGTCTTCGCTGCCATTGGGGCGTTCTTGGTCCTGAAACCCCTTCCGAGGGTGATGGGTGAGTGGTTACTCCCTGCAATGTGATGCGACAGCTTGACTGCGCGAGCAGCTTCCGGCAATGTGGGGACGTCCATGCTCATTCTATGGACCGAGTTCACATGCTTGTGTCAATGTGCCAACGCGATACGCTGGAATCGGAACACCGGAGACTGGGCTCCTGCCTGGTGTGACTTCTGTACGTCTGCCTAGCACGAGTATGTGCTGGTGTCGGCGAGGACTAAGGTCGGTCAAGGCGCTTATTTTCTCATTGCCGCCCCCGTGGGTTTCGCCGGGGCCGGCGTATCCATCTACCGTCGTTTATACATGATTGTGACGTTGGATCCCAAGAGGCACAGGGTATTACCACAGCCACCCTGCTGATGCGGCTTGCTGACATATCGACCAGAGGGCTTACAATGCAGTGGTTGATATTGTGGCCTGTCTGGTTATTCCCTTGGTATCCGTTGCACTGGGTATGTATCGCTCGTGATGCACAGGTCTGTTGTTCTACTGATCGCGCATCGCAGAGTACGTTGTTCAACAATATCGATACTACATTTATGAGGACATTGGCTGTGTTCCGGGACTGGCCACCGTTGATATTGCGTTCCCCCTCGTTTGGATGCCCCCCTTGTTCGTGGGAACTGTGTCAACAGGATATGCTTGTGAGCGATACAGCAAATTTGAGATGACGAGTTAACACCTCATGTCTAGGTCTCACTATCCGAGCAAGTTTGTTACTGCAGAACCATAAGCCGATCGGAGGGCCGGAAGAAGACCTAGCTTGGAGACGACGGTTAATGGTCATGGGGATCATCGGCGTGATTTACGGGGTGACCCCGGCATCGATCTCTATCATCCTGATGGCGACCGCATATCCAGTAACACCCTGGCCTGGCTGGGACGCCATCCATTCAACCGTTGGCGAAGTCAGGCAGTTCTCTGCTCAGGAATGGCAGTCGAGCACTGCGCTGATAGTCTCGGCGGAATTACGGCGCTGGACTTTCGCATCGCTCGCCTTTGTAGTCTTTTTTGTTTTTGGGTTAACTACAGGCGCGAAGGTGTGTAGGATACCGTGGAAGAACACCATTGACGACGCCTTCTCCGCTGGTCAGGCAGGGTGGGCTTTCGCTGGCTTCGATCTCATGTCATCATGCTTACCGGCATGCGTCAGGACGGTGTCTGAGCACAACATGAGCGGAAGTTTGGACGGTCAGTGGGCAGGTTTGTTTTCGTGCATTTTCTCGAGTGACCTATCCTGTGTTCTTAGCCCCTCCATCACCGTTGGGGTAACTCTCGGACTGTCTTGGAAAAGCCGCTTTCGGAAGACAGGAATGCCTCGATTCGGTTGGTAGACCGGGGTTGGGTTCGTGCGTGGGAAGTGCCGATCTTCGCCTCTCGATCTTGTTCTGAGGCCAACTTCTCCATGGAAACCGTATCATTAAGTAAAGGGGTGGTAAGTGGACCGCCTGTACATATGTAAGCAGCTCCCCACGCCATCTTGGTTGGTACCGAGTATCTCCGCACTAAATCGTTGGTATTCCAGCTGTATGATTTTGTTGCTGCTCTGTATTCTTGCGTGGACGAGGATGGGATCTGTAAGAGTCGCTGACGCCGTGTGACTGATCACGTGCTCTAGTTA